>WSTW01000202.1:3604-14477 GCA_019632305.1 Tulasnella sp. 403 | reverse complement strand
TACTCCCAAGGGATGTGACGTCGATCGACTTACTGCAGGCGATGGACGAGCTGAGGGCCTTCTCTGCCCAGACACGTGACAACTTGCGTTGGTTCCATGAAGGATAACCTTGCTCAAAATAATCCTTGGAGCTGTCAGTTCAGGAATCAGACCAAGATTGAATGTAAGTACCTTATCGCGAACGATGCTGCGGTCCAAGCGAACCTTGTAGCGCCCAATATACGTCAGATGGATCACCCAAAATGAGACGATAACTCACATGCACCACATATTCCCCTTCGTCCAATTCAATTTCCATCTGTACGCTGCGACCCCAGTATCGATTGTGGGATGCTGTCGCCAGTGGCTCGCTCGACCCTTTCTTGAATACCACAAAGTCCAACGACCAAGCTGCGTAGCCGCTAATTGCCGAGAAATATCGTGTGTCTTGCTGCGCAAGCACGATCACCGAGAATGTTTTCTTGGGGATCGTTATGCTGACTGGGGTAGGGCGTCAACTTGGGGGGGCACAGGACTGCAAGAGCGGTGGCTTACACGAAACGTCTCCATAACTAAACGCGCACGGGAAGTTACGGCTGGTCACCCGGATCCAGTTTTGTGACAGTACCCAAGAGGAATTGAAGATGCGCGAACGGCCGATCATAGTGAACAGGTTCACAAAGTCCGAGTCTGGGGAATCGGAAATGAGTGGATATGCCATTCAAACGGTCGTCCAACTTACATTCCATGAGAAACTCTCCATCTTCGCCGAACCGGTGATCCATTATGTCCAACACGTCCATCCATTCCGAGGTCCATTCTTTGCTTCCGTCAGACCAAGGGCCGGTATACTCGCCCTTGCCCCATGGGTTGCGAAGGAGGATGAGCCGTTTCCCTCGGATTTCGGCTGCCCGAAGGATACTATACGCGTGACCTGGGTACAGACCTAAAGCGCATTGTCAGTCGAGTGGGGCGAAAGGGGTTTCGGCCTATGCGCACCTTGTACGGTGGACGCGGGCTCGACATCGTCAGGTGATGCAGATAGACTGAACATGTAGCACGCAAAGAGCCGATCTTCGACCATCAGCTCCTCGTCCCAGAATTGATCGTAGTCGAGGATGTCCTGGGACGTGGGGTTCAGTAAGGACTTGCTCAAGAAAATGCGACGACAATGCATACATTCAGGTGGAGAACATGGGAGACCGCGCTGCAACCCTGTTCAGAACAATGCATCACAACAGTTTCCAAGGCTCTTACCCGGTGAGGTCTTCGATGGCTTCGGTTGTGGCACCTCCTGCCAACGCTTGGTAGTCACCATGAAGCTTTGCGTACGCCTTTTCGACAAGCGGTCTATTCGAAGATCCATGAGAGTCGCGAGGGATCGACAGTGTAAAGAAGGACTTACACCCAGGTTTCGTTTTCCACTGAACTTCGGGCGAAGTACAAACTTTTGCCGCCCTTTCTGGCGGTGCGGTTGTACTATGGAATCGGATTCAGCGAAAATTGCCCTTCTGAGCACGAACGTTCACACCTTCTCCTTATCATCGTGGTACAAAAGCTTTTCTCTGGGTGTGAGCTCTTCATACTTTGGCGCAGCGGTGTAGAGGAGACTAGGGAAGTGCCGAATGAGTGTGGATCGGAATTCAAGCGTAGGGACAAGTCCTTACTCGTCGATGATCACGTCTACCCAGCCGGAGTCACGGAAGAATATGAATCCGTAAACTCCGACCTTCTCATCGCGCTGTGAAATTGTGTGAGGTGAAGGGGCATGAATGACTAGGAGCGACGACATACTGCAACGCAGAATTTCTCCACCAGCCCGGGTAACGTTGCAATGTTAGATAATGCAGACAGAAACCAACAATCTCCACATGCCCCTTGGATGATTCCACTGGCATGTGGTGCTTCGACGAAAAATTGAGGTTTCTCAAAAATCTGATTGACGCGAAGCACATCTGCAGGTACGAAGCGGAGCTCTGTTGCGGTGGCCAGTCCGTCAAGACACCGTCTCCGATCCTCCTCCAGATCGAATTCGATATCCCTAATCGGGGTGGAGGGATATTAGCAACAGCCCTGTCTGGAGTGAGAAACACAACTGACCGGAATTTGCGATTCCGGTTCCGACACTCTCTTGCGATACGCTCCACCTTGGCGCGACATCGCTCGATAGCCTTGTCAAGCTCATCGGTGATGAGAAGGCTGGGTTGTTCTTGCTGGAAGGTGGTTGATGGGGGTTCCAGGGGAAGGGCGCCTGGTGGTGCGGGGTCGGCGCCTGGTCGTTGGCCTTTGCGGCGAACGGTGAAGATGGCAGGCTTCGATTGAGAATGGTTTGTAGTAACGGACATGTTGGTGGGTTTCTTTCTATAGGGACGGGGTGAGGTAGCGCCGGCGGGTGGATTACTTATATATGCTGAGAGGAGTTAGTGCAGGGGCACGTTCGGACAACACGTGAAGGACGCACTGCATTGCATTGTTCATTGCTCCCAGAGAACCATCGTCGCGTAGCATAATATCGCGCGGCCCCTCTCCAACGATCCCCAGTATTACCGATTCAAGTGACTCGTCGCGCTTCGAGATGCATAATTGGCGGGGCCGGAGGGAGGATAGTTACGAGGGATAAAGTGCATTGGGCGGTGTAATAACTTGATAGGTCTTGATGGAGTCGATGTTCCAAATAGGACTGAGCGCGTGGCGATACTGGCGAAGTTCATCGTCGTTTCGCACGGCGAGGTGTGGTTCACGTCTGCCGTTTGTACTCACCGCCAGCCAATCAAAGCTCCAGCAGTGAGGCCATTGCGCAAGCTAGACGCGTACAGTCGGTGCCGCGGCTAAACATCATCGTCATCGTGTCATTATTTCCGTCGGAGACCGTTCCGTGGCTCACAACCCGACACAAAGTTCTGTATCCAGTGGACAGCCACTCTGTATTCGGTCTCCGGGAGAGTCGATCTAACGCGGGTTGGGTGGTGTCCGACGCGTCAATCGACCAACGCCCAAATGCGTCTGTCTCGGCCTGTACAGCGCAAAATACCTCCCACGGCTAGCAACAGCTGGTGCTCCGAATTCTCGGGCTCGCTATGCCAAGTCTGCTCGTCGATCTCCTGTTTGAAAGCCACCGGAATGGGATCATTATCGTGACATATGCGCTTCAACAGCTATACTGTTAGTGCCAAGCTGGAGACGACTTGCACGGACTTAAACTTACTGTCTTGGTAGTCCAAGTCGTCGTGGTCGATGGTGAAAGGGGTCGGAGGATCGGTGAACGCCGAACAGGGCAACGCCAACATTCTTGCCCCAGTTCGCTCGCCAGCGCTATTTGGCTCCCCGATTTCCCCCCCTTTAAAAGTCAGTTAAATCAATGCTTCTCCATACAGCCCCCTCCCCAGCTCCAGAACGATGCCTGCCAACTTCTTCACGACTCTCGCTGGACTTGCTACCCGCTTCTACCTCTTTCTCGTCAAGTCGGTGATTTTTATTGGCTTTGTGATTCAGCTTCACACAAGAGACTTGCTTTATGTGGTAAGTGGTCAAGGGCAAGACTTTCGAGTTCCCCTAACGATCTGTCCTTCAGGTTCTTGCTCTCATCTGGCCTTCTCGTCCCAAGGGCAAGGTCATTGCCAAAGATAGGGCAGGATGGGGAGGCAACTGGCCCCACTATATCCCTCCCGCTTCATCCGATTCCCGTTCTCCTTGCCCAGGGTATGTCCATCGTCCTTCCGTTGAAACTTGAACTAACTTCATCCCTAGCTTGAACACTTTGGCTAATCACGGCATTCTCCCTCGTGACGGCAAGGCAGTCACCTATCAACAACTCATCGACGGTATTCAGCATGCCTACAATCTTTCGCCCACCCTCGCCGAGCAGCTTACCGCCTCCGCTCGCCTCCTTGACCAAGGGAGAGGACACATTGACCTTCACGACCTTAATGCCTTGAACGTTAGTCTCCTCGGACCTTCATAAAGGACATTGGAGCTCACGTCCACTGTCTAGGTCATCCAACACGACGCATCGTTCTCTCGTATGCACCTTCTTCATCATTTCATTCCGGTACTCACCGCTCTATTTTCTAGGCCCTGACATTGCCTTCTACTCTGATCAGGGTGTACCACATGCCAACCTTGTCCAACACTTCCTCGATGCCTCCACAGACGGCAAGAAGTTAACACTGGCCGACATGGCTTACTTTTCTGGCCTTCGTCGTGCCGAATGCAAAGCTTCAAACGGGCAGTACTCTTTAACTTACAGCTTTGTTCACAAATTCTTTGGTGAGTCACTGTCAGCTCATCCACGAGATGCTTTGCTCACATGGTCCTTCTCCAGGATCCGGCAATGCCGCCCTCATGTATGCCATATTTGGCGGTATAGTTGAAGACCTGCGCATCTTCCTTTCGGAAGAAAGGATTCCTGATGGCTGGGAACCGAAGAATCGACACCACTTTGGTTTTCCGATCCTTGTACGCCCTTCCTAGTAATCGGCCACTGCCCGTCCTAACTATCTCGTTCTAGTTTGCACAGATCGACTCTCTAAATGTTGAGTTCAATATCAATGAAAAGCAGGCTCTCCGTACAGGCGATGCTTTCCTCGACCAATCGGTCTTGCAGTGCAGTTCCTAAAGCATACGTATATGAAGCATCAGTAGTCCGAAACCAGTTGAAAGCGAATAACACCCCGTATTATTTATTACCATGCCCTACGATCTTGATATGAAAAGCAGAGGCTGCGTTTATAAAGCAATTCTGGACCATGCTAAAGAGTGTTCTCACGATGAACCCTGATTCGCCTCGTACAAACTGAACATTTGCCGGTTGGTTTGTTGCAAACGCGATGTTGACTGACGAGCAGAAAGATGCCATTGGTCGTGTTCTCCAAGCACTCCTTAACGTCAAGGGCCCACGAAATCGGTCTATAGCAGATCCGTTCCTCCAATTACCCGACAAAGATCACTGGGCGGACTATTATCGCATCATACCGCATCCAAGGTGCCTCGACGGAATCAAGGTGCGTCGCGCGTCTGCATTTTGCCCCGCGGCAAGACTAATGGTTCCATCTGACTGTTCTTAGGAGAATGTAGAGAACAGTTTGTACAAGACACCTTCCAACGCATATGACGATTTCGTCCTTGTCTTTGCGAATGCGTACGGCAATATTTTCTTACCCTGCACACACCCTGGACTTACTTCCCGGCTGGTTACCCAGTTTACATTTCAACGAGGACGACTCTGTCATTGCGAAAGACGCCCGAACGTTAAAGGTCCGTCGAGACGGTCCATCGAAATCTCGTCCTTCGGCTTATCCACAGCCAAACTATGCTCTCAACGCAGGCTCTTCTTGAAACCACCTGGGCATCCGAACCTTCGCTCGACCTCAACCCTCCAAGACCTACCACTCCGCCCAACGCCAAACTAACGCTTCCTGTGACTACACCTCTACCTCAAGGCATGGAGGACTTGGACATGTCCCCCCTCGGCGGCGGCACTGGTGGTGGTGGGCCGGCTCAAGAAACGAATTGGGAGAGTATGAAGCCAAGAGACAAGCAGGGCGACGAAATTGTCAGAAAGACGGAGTCGATGTTACCTAGATGGAAAGGTCCTGGGTCAGAAGGGTGGATGGTGTTACAAGATATGGTGGGGATGAGAGTACCCGAGCCTGTACCGGTTTTGACGCTGGCTTTGGTCTTAGGATGCCAAGGACCCGTTTACAAAATACTCGGAAGTCCTCAGAAAGCTCAAAACGCAGAAGGATAAGGGCTCGTGAGTGGCCGCTCAACGGTGCAATAGTCGTCCGCCTGACTCCCCGAAAGCGAAACACTTCTCTCAGAGGCATTGACGAGGATAGCAGAAGCGGCGCACCTTCCAGAGCTCTCGTTCAATGTAGGTGGTTCAACAGGAATTCCTCTTCATCCACTCAGTGACCATCACTCGACAGGGCCCCATGTCTTTCACTCATATCGAGGTACGATGCCGCCACCACTTGTGCCCTGTGTATTCAAACCAACTCTTTTCTCACAGAATCGTGTGGCTTCGCGAGACTATAATTCATCAAGGGAGTTTGACCTGGACCTCTGCCGTCTATTTGAGAAAGGGCGTAGGTGGTTTGAAGAGGGGAGCAAGGACTATGGTCGGATTCTTGTCCTCCAGGTGCGAATACCAGGTGATTCATGACGGTTTCGAATTGACTCGACCGCTCAACAGCGAATGTACCATGGCCTAACGTCAACTTCATCCAACGCCGGCAAGGCCCTCACGCGAACCGCCATCCATAACTTTTCCTCCGTTCCAGCTGGTCCAGGCTACGCCAAACCACTTCATTCCGCGACGTCAACATCCGAGGATGCAGTCACGACGTACCGCATCCAAAACAAAGATCGCACATTCATTGACGAAATCACGTTCAAAGGGATGTCGTTCCGTAGCGGCGATTACGTGCACCTTATGAACCCCAACGATCCGGCTAGGCCTATCGTTGCTCAGATTTTCAAGCTTTATGTTCCAGACAAGTTCGTGATGATGCCGCTTACTTCTGTTCCTTTGCTCACCCTGGCACCTCAGTGCTCCACCAACGGATCGCTATGTCACGGTCTGTTGGTACTTTAGACCCGAGCAGGTAATGTTACACGTTACCATCGTTTCTTTGTTGAATGTTGAAATCCGCGCCCCAGACGTACCATTCTCCGCAACGGTCTTTCTGGGAACATGAAGTATTCAAAACAGGTGGGTCAAAGACCCACTTCCTCAACGCGATGTCGCCTCACATGATAAATAGGTCACTTTGCGGACCACGCGATCGAGGACGTTATTGAGAAGGTTGGGTGTCAATTCATGACACGCCACATCCGGGGACGGCCCAAGCCACCAATGTGGTACCCCAACTGGCCGCTATATGTTTGCGACTCCCGATATAATGACCGTGACAGAGTATTTGTCCGTATCAAGAACTGGAACTCATGCATTCCCGACGAACTTCGCAAAGCGGACTTTATGCCTATTCAGCCGTACGAGCGGACGGTGATGCCGCGGAGGGTTGATAGTCCGTTCTTGAAGGGTGTCAAAGGACCTGGTGCTTTGGTTGAGGAAGACGAAGGGCGGAGAAAGAGCAAGAGGGCGGCGGCGGCTGCGACCGCCACTAGGCCACTTGCAGGAGGTCTCGATGCGGCAGGACCAGATGGGCATACCCCTATGCCTGCACTGCCTATTTTACCGCTAGTTCCTCTGGATGGTAAACTGCAGACGGATCGCTCACTCACTGTCGCAGCGGGAGGGAGGTCTGCGTTGGGTGCTGATCCCGTCATCGAGGAGCTTCCAGAGGAAACAAGTAAGCGCTCCTAAACAATTGTCGTACTTATACTAACAGATGCTCCCAGTTCGTCACTTTGATCGCGACCCCAGGACCAACGAGTTGTTATGGTTCTCGGGACCGCCGATCCAGCGCATCAACCCCGACGCATTCCGACCACAATACAGCTTGGAGTATCTCGCGTTCTTGGCAAAGAAGCGGGCGGCTGCCGAGAAGGAGCGTGCGGATGAGGAAATGGAGATGGATCAGGTGGAAGAGGATGACGGAGATGCCGAAGCACGGAGGAAAAAATTGAAGTCGGGTGCAGGGGAGGGGAAGTTTGTGCCGCGTCCGACATTGAGGGATGCGTTACTCGCGGGTTTGGGGGGTAGCGATTAGGTCGGTGTCATTGTATCTTATCTATGTTACGGGTAGTACATGTATCTTTCTCTAATGTTATACGGCTCCGGCATAAATGCGGTTGCTATGGGTTGGACGGAAGTTGCAGCTCTCCCGCAAAGTCGCCGCGTCCGTGCCTTCGGGCATTTCGGCGTGACCAGTCCAGACTTGAACGCGCTCCTCGCAGGTGAATTACACCGTTCAGAGGGTTTGTCGTGCTTTTCTGGATTTAAGTGGCCACTGGAGTTTGCTTCAGACCATAGCTCGGGCTTGGAAGAGCAGTTTGCTGCGCCGTGACTGTCTTGGCTTGGGATGTTATCATCAACGGGTCGAGGACGGCTTGGTACGTCCTATTTAACGCGTTCTCCTTATGGCTCAACCTAGTGTTCTCATTCTAAGTGCGTGCTTTTGTTTCTGTCCTAGAAACACGTTGCCCGAGCCCCCGTCCAATAAGATTCGATCTTTGGTTCCGAAGGGCCGGCCGGTCCAGTGCTGCAAGCTCTGTCCTTCTTTCTCGCACTAATGTGCGCTGTTCCCTCGCTTCTACCATGAACGTGAGCTATTCGACAACCGCTGCGATACTTCTGCTGCATAACGCTCGACAGACCGTTAGGACGCTTCTGCCCCCAACATATATAACTCGCCAACCATCACCACATTCTTAAACTTTTCCTTTCGTGCTTCGCCTACACATCGTTTAAACAATGGCCAGGATTTTGAGATTTCTTGTCTCCCTTTTTTGGCGGCTCGTCCTCTGCGTTCTGTTCGTGACCAACCCTGTCCGGTTTTGCCTGATCTTCATATTTGGGAATTTATCTGCCAAGGTAGCTTTATGGATTCCTGGTCGATACCGTGTGGAATGAGTATTGACTCATCCCTTAGGTCGTTCGAAGGGACACTGACCCGATCACATCGCCTTCGCCCCGTGCGTCGCAAGACGAGACATCTCCCTTCCCTGATCGGGAACCGTCCGGTGATGGGTTGTACTTCACCGCGCCGTGTTGGGACCTTGACGACGTCGTAGGGGAAGAGTCAGTATGTCCGAGACCATCGATCATCGTACGTCTCTAATATTTAAACATGACTTCGTCCTGACTGGCTTCTCGAACAGCCTCCGACTATCGGAAAGGATGTTACCCTGAAATTGATAGGACGAGCTCAAGAACTCCTCGAGATGTTCCTGGCCGATGAGAACCAACACTCGCTCGAACGGGCGAACCATCTCCTGGGTCACCTCGTTCCGCTTCTTTCAGAAGGAGCCTTCCTGGCAGTGGCCCTGTTCCTCCAATCACATTGTCGCCTTTTGCTGTTCGGCCTGACGGAGGATACCTTTCTCTTGGATAAATGCATAGAAGGGTTCCAAAACGTCCTTGCTCTCCAAGCGTGGGATGTGGTTGGCCGCCGTACAACGCTTGCGCTCTACGGAACCGCGTTCGGATCTCGCTATACCAAAAGTGAAAACGTCGAGGACTTGGATCGAGCGATCGAGTTGTACTCGGAGGTGTTGGCAGAGAATATGGACCGGCCACCCTCGGTCGTTACCGAACTTGGAGAGCTCCTCTTGGTTCGACATAGAAAAGGGCGGAACGGCGACGACCTGGATGATGCGATACGTCTCCTAGGCGAAGCACACTCACTCCTTGGCGTAAGGCACCCGCTGCGTCCATCCAATTTGAATAATCTAGCAATTGCCCTCACTACTCGTCATGCCAGCCTAGGAAGCATATCCGATCTAGAGGATGGGATTACCCACAACCGACAGGCCCTCTTACTCCTTGCTCGTAATCACCATGACCGCCCTGGCAGCCTGTACAACCTCAGCAAGGCTCTTGTCGCTCGTTACAAGAGGTTGAGGGACATATCCGACATGGAAGAGGCGATCGTCTACCACCATGAAGCCCTTTCACTGATTAGTGCCAATCACCCGCTGCGTCAAGCCAGTTTGACCAGCCTAGCAAGTGCCCTCCTTACCCGTTACAAGACATTTGGGGGAATTTCCGATGTGGAGGAGGCAATCATCCTCAGCCGGGAAGCTCTCTCGCTTAGACCTGATGGTCACCCATTCCGCTCCTCCAGTTTGAACGATCTAGCGAGTGCTCTCGTTACCCGCTACAAAAAATTGGGGAACATTTCTGACTTGCAAGAGGCTATCGTCCACAACCGAGAAGCGCTTTTGCTCCTTACTGCCAACAATTCCGACCGCTCGCCCACCTTGAATAACCTCGGAAATGCCCTTGCTGCTCGTTATAGAAAACTGGGTGACATAGCGGACCTGGAGGATGCCATCGTCTACCACCGAGAGGCGCTCTTATCCCGACCTGGCAGTCACCCCCTTCGCGCTTCCAGCTTAACTAATCTCGCAAGTGACCTTCTTACCCTGTATGAGGAGCTAGGGAAGATTCACGACCTGGAGGACTCCATCGCTTACCACAGGGAAGCACTCTCACTTCGATCTAGTAGTCACCCGTCCCGCACCTTTACCTTAAACAACCTAGCGGGTGCCCTTCATGTCCGTTACGGGATATTGGGGAGCATTTCCGACCTGGAGGAGGCAATTATCTACCATCGGGAAGCTCTCTCCCTTCGACCTAGCGGTCACCCGGACCGGCCGAAGAGTTTATGCAACCTAGCGTGTGTCTTTGATTCTCGATTCTCGAGGTCAGGGAGCATGTCCGATCTACAAGAAGGCATCAGTTTCCTCAAGGAGGCGCTTTCCATTTGCCACCCTGGTTCACCCGGGCGAACGTCGTATATGTTCAACCTAGCCATCCTGCTATCTACTCGATACGAGAAGTTGAAGGATGTGGAGGACTTGGATGATGCAGTACGCCTTTACGAAGAATGCCTAACCTTGGAACCCCGCAACCACCCTGGTCGACCAATCACCTTAGAAGGTCTTGGAAGGGCTCTCCTAAAGCGGGCACGGAATGAATCTGATATCGCGGCGGGGATGTCTCGCATCGAAGAGTCGCTTTCCTTGCTCTCAAGTCCGTCCCCTACTAGGCAAATGGCCCTGCTCAATTACTTGATAATGTCCTCTCGATTAAACAACCCTCCGATCGATTCGACTATCTTACGCGACCGTTGCGCTGAAGTTGCTAAGCTAACCCCTCCAGAACATCCTGACTATTCCGCGATGACGTCATTGATTGGACCCATCCTCCACACCTGCTATGCCTCCGCACCAGAGTTATTGACTACTCTAGGACTGTGCGTACGCG
>WSTW01000201.1:9188-20247 GCA_019632305.1 Tulasnella sp. 403 | reverse complement strand
CCCGACCATTGCCACTCAGCTGTCTAGACCAGCAATAACAATGTCTGTAGCGCATGGCATCAAGAGATTGGGTATCCTTGGTACGCAAAACTGACGGTCGTCGCATTGGTGTTGTTCTGACCCCTTCCCGGTTCGCGCTCTGCCAACAACTGTTGTTGCAAACGCCTCCCACTGCGTTGGTTTACCTATCGTCTCGTTTGGCATGGCTAGGGGCTGGCCAGATGGGGCTGGGCATCGCCTATGTAGCAGCCGTAAAGGCCAAGGTGCCCGTGTTGTTGTATGACCGTTCAAAGGACCAAGTCTCCAAAGGCCTGGCCCTCATGGACAAACTGCTCGACAAGGACATCAAGAAGGGCAAGATTGAGAGTTCCGAAGCCGCGAAGGAGGCGAGGGAGCGAGTCGTGGTGGTCGACGAGAGCGAGGCCATTCGAGGCTTGCGAGACGTGGACATGTGTATCGAGGCGAGTCCCCCTTTTTAATCCTTTCTGCTCCTCCCCTTCAGCCCGCTACCACATTGGTCTTTGATCCGCTTATACAGACACGTGTGGCGCGGTTTCTTTTGTGACATGTTCTTGAGGTGGCCATTCCGCTGACACAAAAGGACATGATCGACGGTTTTTGTGGGACGTTTCTAGGCAGCGAGCGAAAACTTTGCGCTCAAAGCTAAACTATTCTCGAACCTTGCCGCCGAGTTACGGCCTGATGCTATTCTTGCCTCCAACACCTCGTCCATCAGCATCACAAAGATTGCAGCGACCACCATCCCCCAGGGTCAATCGCCGTCCTCAGATGTAGGGAAAGCCAGTGCATCTCGGGTCGTTGGTATGTACCCTGCTCTGCTGCCTCAGTCGCCGTTGCTTTGTTGACACTACGTTGTATAGGCCTTCATTTCTTCAACCCAGTGCCCGTGATGCCACTGGTGGAACTCATCTCAGGTGACGCCTGGATGATCCCACGTACGACTTTCGACGTTGTTACTGACTTTCTGCGCTTCAAGGTCTTCAAACTTCGTCCTCGACCTTAGACCGTGCGCGGGCCTTTGCGGTTGCTTGTGGGAAGGGTGCGGATCGACCTCTATTTGTTTATCCGGCCCTGTGTCTGACGATGACGATGCCATTCAGAGGTCACCGTGTCAAAGGACGTTCCAGGATTTGTTTCAAACGCGCTGCTGATGCCATTCCTGAATGAGGTTCGTGTTTCCCGTCATGCGTTACAATGAGATACAGTCCCGTTGATGACCCGCTTCACAGGCTATAATGTGTTTAGAGAAGGTAGTCGATAACTCCTGTGAGACTGCCCAAAGCAGCACTTACGGGTTTTATCGCAGGGTATCGCAACGCGGGACGACATTGACAAGACTCTGAGGCTAGGCATGAACCATCCTATGGGTCCACTCACTTTGGGTACGTGAATCCTCCCTTGAAATGCACGAATGTTACTCATACTGTGCCCTCCAGCCGATTTGTAAGTGGACCAAAACGCGTAAGTACGCGGTTGCATTGCTCACTGCCACCTGCAGCATCGGCTTGGATACATGTCTCGCCATTCAACGGACCTTGTACGAAGGGACAGGCGATTCCAAGTACCGCCCCAGCGTATTACTCGAACGGATGGTGGACGCGGGATGGCTCGGGAAGAAAAGTGGGAAAGGCTTTTACGACTACTAGTCGGTAAGCGGACATTACTGTTTTTGGAAAGGGATATCGTTATTGCCAACACAGGCTCCTCACGTCAAATAGGACAAATATAGAGACGTGTGGTATAGAAAAACGATACAGTAGTTGGATAGTCCGCAGGAAACGCGATACCAGTTGACCACAGAAGACGAGTATATTTTATGTCTATGGCAACCAACAAAAAACGCCTGTCGTTCCATTCCGGTACGATACAAGCCCATCATGCGGGGAGTTCGAATTTTTGACCTTGCAAGACGCTATCAGAGAATTGGGGGCAGTGAGGTCACGTTCTTCGAGCCTTCGGCAGCTATAAAAAGGAACATACCGGGTGAAGTACACGTAGAAAAAGTCCGCGAATAAGGCCGTTTGGATGAGACCTGCAACGACAGCGATGACGTCGACGACGCCTTCCATCCAGTATCTACAAGGGTTTTCCGTGAGCAAATGAAAATGCCCAAAATGGATGTATGTCGTCACCTGTAAATCCAGTTGGGGATGTAGAACGCGCGATACATGCCCAACGCGGCCAGGTAATGGGTGGTGATGGTTTCCGCCTCGCCTGTTCGCTGGAGCAGGAAAAGCTGTGGCAATATAGCCACACTCTCCAGGAAGATGGAGAACGACCAGAGAATCTCGCTCGGGATGAACTCGTAGTTGAAGATCAACGCCAGTAGTGCTGCAGGGCCGATGACGAATTCTCGTCGGAACGTATCGATCGACGGGTCGTTTGTAGCTCTAGAACGTTTTGCGAACGCAAGTTAGCAAACGTTCAGTGTTATGGTGTTTTCGGGAAGACGTGGAGCAAGGAACATACCTGAACTTGAAGCGCATGAGGTAGATAATATACAGGCTGGTCGATACGAAGAAAAGCTTCATCACGGTGTTGTAGAGGGAGACATAGCTCCAAAACAGGTCCAGGTAGCGAGTGATGAAGACCAAAGCGTACAGTTCTTGCGTTTTGAACGAAATACCTGCCATGGCCCGCGTCAATTCGTCGAGTACCACCTACGTCTCATGACCTGAACAACGCACCTCTACATGACCGAGTGGTTTGGATCTTGTGTATCAGGATGATGATAGACGCAAGGTGCGATAGGTCGCCTGCAGGACAAAAAATATCCAAATGGAAGGATTTGGAATTCGTTTGCGTCAGACATTGAAGTCCAGACTGATATTATCACAGCAAGTCGCGTGCTGACCGAGTAAACGGAAGAGATTCATCGTCTAGCAGCACAGAAGCGAGAAAGAAAGAGTTTGGGGTAGGTGGGAATGGCTGCCTGGCGCGCAATGTTGGTAGTCCTTGCGAAGAGACGTGTCCACTTGTAGACAAAACAGCAGCGCAAGTCCCCGTGTGCTGATGTAACCGACACTATAGGCGGAGCTTCCCACAGCCACGGCTTTTAACCGCTTTAGCCCCACCAGAAAATCTCTGTATATTTTCTGCGATATGGGTATATTTATCATAAGAGATACGAAGGCAGTCATTCACAACGACGTCTCCAGATCTATCGACCCTCTGTCCCTTGTCGGTAGGTCAGAGTGGCAGGAACATTAGATTGGGCTACTCACTCTGCAGCGCCAGGCGTACCAAGGTGCACGCGTTCGTCTGATGTGGCACAAATGGCATTTTGGAAGTCACCAGCGAGTTTGACTGCTCTACTAATCCCCACTTATAATCCTGAGTATGCCGTATTCCCCACTGAGTGACGTCTAGACAGGCAGCCTCACATGTCCCGACTTAGCAATATACTATTTCAGGCAGGAAAGTCCGGAAAGGTCATGCCTTAGAGATAGTAGGTGAACACTAAAACCTGTAGGCTCGTTTTTAGCTCTTTGGCCTCATTGTTAAGGTTATTTTACGTCCTTTCTCAACCTCTTCAATGATGGGCAAAGAGTCGGTGAACAACAACTACCCCGCTCACAGTGTGTTTAATAGCGCTAAGTCGCCCCCTTAGCCCGTGACCAGGTACATTTATCTAGTCTCCTGTTAGCTTAGTCCTATTCGATGGCGAAGGTACATTTCAGCCCACAGTGATCACTCCAAGGGATTGAAATTTCCCTGTCCGGCTCAGACACCCGGATAGAACCAGGACGCAGGACTTCGATACCCTTAGGCGTCAAGCCCATCATTACCACCTTGTCCAGCCTACTCGGCTGTAGACCCTTTCTCAGTTCCGCGCCGACACCCCATGTGTGTCCATTAGGCCCCGCCGTTCCGTGCAACTCCTCCCACGCATCTAACAGCCCCTTCCTCTTGTCGACGAGCTTCTCATCCTCTGGCCTAACTGCGTTAAAGTCGCCGGCGATAATCCCGTGAACACATCCCGGCTCGCGCAGATAGTTGGTGAGCACGTCCATCTGCCGAACGCGGTTACGCCAGAAGTCCGGGAGCGAGTCGAGATGCACGTTGATAAGACGGAGGAATGTGCCTGTCGTGGTGGACTTGAGGACATCGATAGAGAGTGCGTCCCTCCTGTACCCGCTCGGAAGCTTCACGCGCTCGACTCGCCCAAGCAGAGGCTTCTGATCCTGCCCCTCGGGTCCTTCGGCCCCGTTGTGTGAATCAAAGCCGGAGGCAAAGCCCTCGCGGGATAGCAAAGTCATGGTCGTGAACTTCACTCCCGTAAACGACGTTTCGTCCTCTGCGTCGGTTGCAAAGAAGGCACGGCGGACTTTGGGATCGTCTAGGATAGAGGTGCGGACTTTGCGATGGACCTCCTGGAAGAAGATGATATCGGGTGTGTTCGGTCCCTCGAGAACTCGGTCAAGGATGAGTTTGGCGCGCTCGACCGGCAGCGCCGAGAAGTAGTCGATGTTCCAGGACGCGAGGGTGAACGTCGGCTTGACTTGCATCTGCGCGATCCTCGGGAATATTCTCCACCCTTGGGTGGTGGTGTTGTAGTAGGATAGGCAACGCGGGATCTTACCCCAGGTGGCCATAGCGGGGGTCAGAGAACGGGAAGCTGTTGGAGATCGAAAAGAGGTGTATACGGTTGGTATGTATAGAGTCCATGGTCAAAAACGAGCAGTTCGGCTGGTCGATCGCACGCGCCGCAGCACTTGAATGACATACCTACAAGCTCTCTGCGCTCCGCGCAGATCAAATGGTGAACGTACGCCGACATCCTGGAACGATAGGGTGAGTCATCCCCTTTCTAACGATGCTAAGACGACGCTGATGCGACCAAAACTGGGGGAGTAAATGGGAATTTAGTGAAAAATGGCCACTCCCCAAGATGGACATTCCCATTGGCCCAGACGACGCTCTCACCTCGTATCTTGCAAACATGCCTTACTGCAATCCGATACTTTCTATGGACGGGGCATAAATGATTTCATGTATACAAGCCAATTAGCTGGATGTGCTGGATATTGATGGTGTGTGGCAAAGTTGGTCGACGTGACCGAAGGGATGTTAGAGGGACGGCGATACGGACCGGGTCCCCGCAGAAATACCGTAAGCAACCGCAAGGTAAACAAAAAGGCATGATGAGCAAGGTTAAGCAGCGATTTCAAGAGCGAGTTCACATCGATCTGCAAGACAAAATCCCGTTATGAAACACCGTAATGACAGAAACCCCAACCCCTGTTACCGAAAAACCTATATTCTTTTGAGACTTGACTACGTCCATCATCTGAGACACGAATACATGCATTCACATCCACATCCTCTATTTAATGCACCGATCCCCTATCCCTTGTCGTTGGGTCAGACCTTGCTCGGAGGGTTAAAAGATAGGAAACTCCACCAGAAACACCAGGCTTCACGTGTCGGTATTGTTTGCTGTCAGTGGCGTCCAAAGGGTCACCGGTGAGCTCTCCTCTGCGTATAGCGTTCCTTCCGAATCATCTTGTATATGTATGGTCGGCGGGGACAACCTTCGGAATACTCCCAGCTCAACACCCCTTGTGTACACCTTGTCAAAGCTCTCCTTAAGCTCGTTGTTGGGCCGTGGAGATAGCTTCAACTTGTCCCCATATATCTTCAACGCTCTCCGGATTTGGAACTTCCTGAGATCTTCGCGACCAAGAACAAACTCGACGACCTTGATGACGGCGCGGACCACACCGTCCGACAGCCAGTCAGGGCGTGCATGGTGTCCCGTTGATCCTGATTCTTGACTCCTGGAGTATTTCGGGTGGCTCCAAATCGTTAGGCCCCCCGTGACGCAACGATAGAGCGTGACCGGATCCCTCAACTTGGAAGAGGCGAGGATTACAGCATGGAATGACGAAGAGAGGCTATCAAGCCACCCCGGGAAGTTAGAGTTCAGAAGCATTTCGATCAGGACAAGGCAACCGTTGATAGATTCGGGGTCAAGGGTGTATGAGAGCAGAAAGTGGTAGGAAAGCGCTTGACCCAGGTGTGCATTGTAGAAGAGCTGGTGGGTTTGCATGTTTCGGTCCTTGAACCACCGATGTGAGTTGCCGAGAAGAAGCCGCCGAGCCTGGCTACGAAGCTGTTCAGACGATTGATGGGTCAAAGCGGTGATAATGGCGGAGGTAACCTCTGGGTACTCGGTGAAAAGCGTTTCGTGGCTATGCTTCCCAGCACTCTGGGAATCGTCCGAAGACGAGACTAGGCATGCCGGCTGGTGAGATCCAGCATCATCGCCGTTAACCGTCCTATCACGGTCTACGATGAGCTCATAGTCCGAATCCAACAACTTCAAAATGACTTGAAGCACCTCTGGGTCAATTTTCGAGTCGTCCAGTAATCGCGATATGCTTTGCCAGAGCTCTAGTCGCAATCGTATTTTCCCGGTTCCAGTCCCAATGAGCTCCAGCGCCCGGAAGGTCGAGTGCAGTAGATCCTCCAGAGCGGTGGGGTCCCAGCCGGCTAACGAAGTTTTCCCAAGCGGAGTCACGACGTTCGCTAATGCCATGACAAGCCGTTCGTTCGGTGGATTTGAATCATCCACGATCATAGGAATGGCCGCATGAAGTAATGCGCTGTATGTGCCATCCAAAGCGTACTGGTCGTGGCGCGGGTAACTCTCGAGAGCCCGAGAAATGTTCTCTGTAAGCTCGTCCCTCCTACGATACCTGACTGTCAGCAAGGACTACGCAGTCTCGACGAGAGGAATTGTACCCACTGGCACCATGCGTAAGATGCACAGATCGTTGTTTGGCGTAGAGAACATTCCGGCTTTTCTGTCGCGCAAGTTGTTTCCTTGAAAGCTTGCGGCGTGAAATGACCAAGAATCCAAGCAACGAGGTTAACCGCTGCTTCGGTGGGAGTTGCAGACATCGCTCGTCCACAGGCAAGGAACAAAGGCTTCATTGTCTCGTAGCCTATGACGGCCTCGAGTGTCGGTGGCCGGTCCGATGAGGAAAACGGCTGGTCATGGTGAAAGACGGAGTCGTGGAGGCGGAGTATCATCTTCACCCACCCGGCGAGATACAGTGGGATAACAGTAGGATGTAGGTGATGGGGGATTATAAGATCCTTTATGTGGTGTACATCACGCTCGATGCGTCTCTGCCAGCTATGAACCGGCGTAGTATTTGATCTCCCGAAGTCGAGCTGAAGGTAGTTGGTGATGAAATACTGGATTTTAACTTCGTCCCACGCTGGGGAAGATGTAGTAGCTTCAACGACGGGATTCACCTTCCCCCATACCCTTTCCCATGAAGGCCATTTCTCCTTTGGGAGTGTAATGAACACGTGGAATAGTGCTCTCCCGTAGACGACAACCGCTAGATTCGGATCAACAATGAGAGCAGAACGGGCTGCTGGTCCCCCGCTGAAAAGCCGGGTGAGGCTACGACGGAATAAGTGTGACAGGCGACCGAGTGCCTGTGGCGAAAGCAGTCGACCATTAGGTAAACGAGGGACATTTTGTGCAGCTGCCAGCAGGGTATCTTCCTTGGAACACTCTTCTAGGACCCACTTGACCGACGCAGCATCCACTTCATTTTCATCGACACCCTGGCCACATGGGTCAGTCCGTTGAAACACTCTCTGTTGCCAGTTTCGGAACAAGCGTCTGATCGACCTGGAATGCCCATCAGGACCAGGCACTGTCTCCGATTGGCCGGTCGGGCCCTCAGGCTCGTAGGAGGGTGGTGTCTCCATTTCGTCTCCGTTTCGTCGGGTAACCACTGGATTCGAATGAACCTGGCATATGAACCGCGACTTATCCGAACCCGAACGGCCCACCTCCAATGGGTTATTGTCCTGATGCCGGCCGCAGAACGGTCTGAAGAGGTTGAGGACCGAGCTGAATCCTGCATACAGCAAGACTGTGGTCCAAGGGATTACTTTGATCGAGAGTCCGGTTTGGAAAGGACAGGAGGGATCCCGCAGAGCGAGGATGACGGTTGAACAGTACGCCAGGAATCCAAGAACAGCGAATGAGGCGACGGGAATGGCCACGCCATTACTTAAGGAGAAGAGGTAGTCAATGAGTCCGGCGGAAAAGAAGAAAAGCGATGTTTGAAGGAGGATGGGTAAGACGGCCTGGAGGATGAAATGCACACGAAATCTCCGAACTCCCGCTAGTTTGCGTTGGCGCCTTCTGCCCCAGAACTGGGGACGGTTTGGATTCACCGGTGTTTTGGGTTTGGTTGAGTTTTCGTAGTGTGTAAGCCACTCTTTTCCGAGCACTGCCCCGAAAGCCGCAAGAATACTGAATGCCAGACTAATGCCAAGGAAGCAGTTGTAGCGAATAGCACGCGAAGGTGCTTTGAATGGTGTTTGTTCCACGATACGGGGTAGAAGGGTCGTGTTATCGAAATGGGTCACGAGTGATGCCAGCAGGCGGTTTGTGGTATCGGCCGGCGTAGTGCTCAAGGCCTGCAGCGTTTGCGAAAGGAAGGTCGCATTCACCCCTGCAAAGAGACCTGCCTGCATTTGTATTCTAGTGTCACGCCCTGACTTACGACCAGGTGTTAGACTCACCGCAACGAGCGAGTTGTCCAAGTTCGCGTTGACGCCCTTCAACATCTCCTTGTCGTAAGAGCGCGCCTCCACTTCGTATTGCCTCCAATAACCCGCGGAATCGCCAAATCTTTCGGGTATTTCAAGGAGGGATACACCTGTAGGCTCGGGAGCGCGCTGCTGTCCGTCGTCAATGCCAACCATCCTATGGCCCTAGATAAGCAAGGTTCAGAGATTTTTCCAGCATTAAAGAGGTTTGGACATACGTCAACCGCGTTTGATTGAAAAATCTGGGGTACTGGCGGACGCATTTTGTCAAGTAGCTGTCCAGACCACGACAGGCGATGCTGAGCGACAGAGGTGGCGGGAGACCTCCGACGGACACTCTTATCGTCCTGAATATATAGATCACTACCGGGCGATGGAATCGCATGACCGGCGAAGATCGACTACATCGGGGAACGAGCGCCTAGCGCGGCTGTACACAACATCCCCACCAACCACCGACTGCGATAACAGCGAAGACGGGTCGCGTCGGTGCGATAGTTTGTCGGCCCTTTCCGCACCACGCCAATGGGTCGCAAGGAGGTAGGACCGATGGGGACGCCATCCCTGGTCTTGCTTGTCCGTCTATAATCATGACGTAAGGATAGCCATCCTCCGATAGCGGCTGGTTATTCGGGTACATACCAGTTCTTCTAGACAGCCTTGCTTAGTGGGGAGATAAACTGATTATACCAAAGTGGGACAAGGCCTCCATTCGACAGCTGACTTCGCCCGTTCATGCAACTCGGAGTTCCGACTATCATGCCATTGGATGAAGTCGATATCAGAGAGCGATAGCAAACGAAGGCTAACGAACCGTTCGATCCGGGCATGGGGAAGTGGTTGGATTTGAAACCAGAGTGATATCCGCAGGCAATAGACCCCGCGTTTCCTGGTCGGAGAGTCAAGTGAAATGGCCATACGTACATTAGAAGTCGTCCTTATGCAATGATTGTGGCACGATTGAGTGCGTCGTGCAGGCTCATGAGTCGGGCGAACTCCAAGTTCCAACCAATGCTCCCGTTCACACGGTTCGCAAGCCCCTGAGCAGTAACGTCCTTGACGCCTCGAACGCCCGAACTCAGCGTCTACACCATGATCGAGGAGGACGTATCGATCCTATGACAGACAAATTAAGTAGGCATGCAAAATGGTGCGCGTCCGCCCTACCCCACTCGATGAGGCGAATGTAGTATCAGTAGCACTTGCTACACACGAACACCTGCAAGATAGCCTAGCCAATATGAAGGGCCAACCGCAACTAATCAGTTACCGGCTATTTAGTGTTACTCATCGGGTACCATCGCATCTGGAGGAACCTGGTGTTGTGGTATCCAAGGCTGTCGCGTTCTCCGGAAAATCGTCCATCTCCACTTTACGTGCAGCTTCACCCGCATCTCAAGGAGCTCTCTCTCGGCCTCCTGGAAAATACGGCATGAGGTTCAGCAGGAAGACCAATGGGTGCCCTAAAAACTACCTTTTGCCAGTGCTCAACAACGTCCTTTGGATAGCCGTCGTCAAGCAGGGCGGCCGTACAGCTCTGTGTCATGTTTATCGCGTTGGTGCGAAAGAGGAGGGAGGCTCTGAAGTGTTCTGGTGTCATGTCTGTCCTGCGGTGTCAGGAGTTGGGGTCGAGCAGACGGCGGGGCACGTACTTGGAGCCCAGGGGCCTACAGGCATCCACATATCCCAGACCTCGATATCCTCGAAATTGGGGTTCGCTCTTAACCACCGTTCCCAATTGAATGACGCGTCAAGAAAGCAGTTTTTGCGCCTAACTCCAGTGTCAGAAGGGATGAAACAGGGATACGTCAGGTCAACTAACCGCCAAGTATCAATAAAAGCTGAGAAGTACTTGCTAAACCAACTGAACCTGTAAACGTTGACGTGAACAGTGAGTCAAATAAACGTCCGCACGAGTAATAGCACTCACCCTAGTCTTCCTTCTTCGGTAGGAGTAATAAGTTGTCTGTACTCGTCATACTGGTGGTAGTCGCCAGTGCCTTTGATCAACGTCAGGGTCGAAATGCTGGCTGTTGAGATATTAGAACGACCTACTCAGCACCATTTCTGCGCCAGGCTTGAGGACTTGCGCAACATTGTAAAGAAAGCTCTCAAAATCGTGGATCTGATGAGAGTCGACAGGTAAGATGTTGGTCTGGTCAGCCAAAGCTATGATAGTTACCCCCATGTCTGCAGATCGCATGTGCACGAAGTCAAATGAGGAAGCGTAATGCATCATGGAGAGATTGGCGTCATCGATCTAACAAGGTTTTTATGCCTCGTGTCAGTCTATCAACGGCTTTGACTGAACTTCAAGAAACCCACCTCAAAACGACAGTTCTCAGGGATGTTGTTGCTACGTAAGGGCTGGTATCAGGGCAGTCTCATCGAAGGAGCTCGTCCGGCATGCTCACATATCAACCAATGGCGGAGCCAGGTCGATTCCAATAAC
>WSTW01000200.1:19818-31806 GCA_019632305.1 Tulasnella sp. 403 | reverse complement strand
GAAGGCCTCTGTAATCGGATCCTCGCCTAAGCGTTGACCAGTTTTTGTCCATCACAGTTCGAGCTGCTTGTAACGCCCGGTCGAAATTGGTGGACCATCTGGCACTAATACCGGTAATCCGATTTAGCAGCTGGTTTGCATCGCTATTGAAATCGTTTTCGAATTGAACCTAACAAGGAGAGTTTGAATTCACCTCAAAGATGCGAGGGTGCTGGCCTGCTTACCTTTGGACTCCCGTCGAACGTAATGACAGAGTACGCATCCTTTCTCCCACCAGTAGTATGAGATCCTCTAGATACCCAGAATCCATACAAGGACGACAATACAGCACCGAAACGATTATCATTGTTTTGCGTGATGAGTTGAGTCACCGGTTGATTGGGAAGTGGACGTGTATCTTGACGACCCATAGAACCAGATCTAGAGATGTCATTTTTTAACACCATCCCTGTTGTTCGATTTCGATCAATACTCACTTGTCGAGGACGAATATGACATGATATGTGGGCCGAAGGTTGTTAGGGTTCGGACAATTGAAAGAATGCCCGTCCGACGAGACGTAGGAGGCGTTTTCGGCCACTCGCAAATCAGTGGGTTGTGGGGAGTGGAAGATAGGGAGGGTGCAGTAGCTGGGGCGGGCAGAAGCATTGAGAGTCGCGTCGTGCTCAGGACCTGTACAGACGTCAGTCAAGTTAAATGACAATTTTCGAGGGAATGACGTAACGCACCAGGGCACTGCGCATCGCACAACGCGAATTTGGTTTGCTCGGCGTTCGAGTATGGATCTGGAATACAAGTTTGGTTCCCGTTTGAACTCGCGGCTGAGACCATACCTCTGAAACCTAAAGTGTGCCGACGTCAGATAGAGTATCGGAGTTTCATCAGGAAGAACTGACCAGTACGAGCCCAGAATATCCCGTGTGATACCCAATCCTTGGGACGATCCGGGTTTGGCAGCATGCGCTCCTCGATGTGCTCTGACTCGGGTTCCTGGCACCGTCCCTCCGCACCCACATTACGACAGTAGTCGATGTGCGCGTGACGTCCGAGATTACGACAGAGGGAGGAACAAAGTTGAGGAGCGCCGTTGTCCTGAGCACCGAATTTGCGACCCTGGACTTCAACCGTCGCGTCCACAGCTCCTTCAATTGCCCAAGAAGTACGTTCCATGGATCCATGTGCGGTATCATGTTCGGCTTGGGGGTGGCCTGCCAAATATAGGGTCAGAGACCCGGCCTAACGCATGCGAGGAAAACACAAACCCCGCGGCAATTGACAGAAGTACCCGCAATTCATACACTTCTGTTCGCAAAAATGAAACGGATCCACTTCGGTGCTATGGACGTGAGGTCCAGCGTGTTCCCGTTCCCCTGCAGTGATTCGCACTGCGCAGTGTAACCGTCGGGCAACCTGGGTGTACTGAGGGTGGCGTTTATGAGTGTGACATGAAGTCCCAATCGAAGCAACGTACCTTGGTATACGAGAAGTCGTCATGCATCCCTGTGTAGCGCAACTCGACGGACTTCGGCGTAGTATCCACGTAGCAAATTCCCGGAAGTTCGCATTCCTGACGGCAGTCATGCTCTTGCCTGAGCTGGCAGGTTAGTAGTCGCTCGGATACGAAGTATAAAGGCGGCAAAGACACACCCACAAAGATGTAGCGCATTGCCGCCGAGTCCATGGAAGTGATCGCCAAGCGTGCAGTAACGTTCACACAGTTCGCACTTGATGGGGCAGGAACTCGAGTTCTCGCAACGATGTTGGTCGTGTGTATCATCACTATCGGGGGGTTAAGAATTATCTGTAAAGACGAAGAAGGCTGGACACATGGACGAACTGTGGTCGGGTGCACAGACTGTTACAAGTGTAAGTCTGACCATCTGGTGTAACGACGTCTCGAAGACCGCACAGCTGTAGTAGCAATTCAATAAAACGGTGTCGGGGAGACATGTATTACTTTACCTCTCCGCATTCGTGTACTCGGGCTGAACAAAGGTGTTCCAAGTTGTTTTCGTTGTCTTCGTGATCTCTGGGCTTCGTACACCAGCCCTGACAGCCTTTCTTCTTTTCAAGGGCACATAATTTTCCGCACAGATGGACAGCCACGTCACATCTGTTATGGGAGAATAAGTTGATCGAGCGCGTCATGAGCCATGGGAGGCACTTACACATGACGACCTGAGTGACCAGCTCTACACGGAAAGCCGTTTCAGATCAGTTTCAGTCGCATGGCTTAGACTAGCGAAACCTACTTTAATCCACAATTCTCTGGACTCGTGTGTTCCGTGGCATAGTCACAGCACGTATCGCATTTGTGGGACGTCCCGCAATCGTGACTCTCCACTGATGCATCATGTGACTTGGGCAACATGCAGCGCAGGCGACATTCGGCGCATTCAGCAAGGCAAAGCTGGATATTTGAGAGCAGCGCCGCAGAGGTGTCGTCGAACAACCGGCGAAGCCCGCGGATATCGGCATTATCCACCGGGAATCGCTGTGTGTTCACATCAAGCCAGACTCGCACATGAGCCAAGCGGAGATCGGCTATGTCTTTCAAATGCTCTTGCAGCTCTTGTACAGAGTGCCGAGATGCGTCTGGTTTCCAGTTCTGTAGGTGGATGGACAGTGCTCGGTCAATCCCGTGCGGCTCCTTCCCAAGGTAGAACACTGCTTCGCTATCCTCGTCGACGACAGGTTCTTGGTCATCAAGGTTCTGGGGACTCGCTATGAGCACGACCATCGAAATTGTAGAACAGCGAGCGATACCTTGAGATCTTCTACCACAAGGTCTATTTCCTCGTGGCCAGTTGCAAAAGCGTTCGGTAAGATGGACGTGAGAGCTGCAACTCGGTGCTTGATAACGGTCTCTGATGTGGGGAAGGGATGAGCAAAGTAACCATCTGACACATCTCGATTACGACGCACGGTCAATGGAACTCCAATCCTGCGCCTGTGGAAGTGGTATGTCATGTCCCGAGGTCTGGACTCCGGTGAAACACGTCACGTACCTTGAGCTTTGCCATCAGCGTCTTCAGCGTCATAAGAAACTCCCGGGCGGACGCGTGGGTCGTTCTTTGGTCGAAGAGACACTTGCTCAATCTTGAAAATAGGGTGTAGAACTCGGGAGATTGGATGACATTCCATGGGATGACGGTCAACCGGGAGTCATGAAGCACGGTGATGAAGTTGTCAGCCTTCTCGGCGGAGACGATTTGGCTAAACTTGGAGCGAAACCTGACGATAGGTAACCGCTCGTAACTGAGCTCAGCTAAAGAATGAACAACGCGTACTCCCTGACAATCTCTTTCTTGTCACCGTCGACCACATCCTGACGATCGACACGTTAGAACCTAGTCGGCGATAGAGTCCGTTGACGAGCAGACCTTAATAACAATAGCGAGCAAACCCTTGAAGAGCTTTGGATTTGACGCCGGATCAAACAGGTGGGTGGATGCTTGGAAGCTCTACCGATATCGTGTAAGTACCAGTGGACCTCGAGTGCAACGAAAGCCAGACCGTAAACATGTTTGCAATATCGCGACTTAAGGCAAAGTTATTCCGGAAGAGTACCAGATTCGAAAGGGCGGTGTTAAAGAGTACGAGTAGCATGTCTTCTTGCGCTGTCCTTTCGATGGAATGCACACCTATGCGGCAGTAGTGAGCCCTAGTCGTCAATCAAACGGGGTTGCTCATACCTTCGAAATCCAATGCAACGACCAGGACGTCCTTCGTCGGACACACAGATAACCAAACACCCTTCGTGCACCAATTAGTAAACAAGTGGCGTGATGGGTCGACCCAAGCTCACCTCAGTTGTGCGTACCGCGGAGCCAGCGAACGAGGATCCGACAAGATGGTTCAGACAGTATGATTTACCTAGGTCGAAACTGATCAGCTCTGCTACCGCCAGTTTACACTCGGCGACTCACCGACACTTTGTTCTCCTGCAGATTCGGATCCGAAGGTCAGTATAACGCATTTCGAGAAAACGAAAGCGCGAACGGACCCATAGAGGAGACCACCTTGACCGGCTTGGTCGCCATGTACGAGCTGAAAATAGACTCATACCAACCAACAGTGATCGCATCGATAATCTGCGTAATTTCAGCACCAAGCAATTGCCGCTCATGTGCAGGATCCAGAATACCATCTTTCAAAGGAACAAAGCAATTGTCCCGTGCGAGAGCAATATGGATCGGAATCAAGCAAAGCAACTCGGCAAGCCATTCTCCAGCCTTGTATGTCGACGATACCGGAACCTCCCACTCGAGTTCCTCAAATCGCGTGGCCTGAATGACGATCTTATCGAGTTGCTCTCCCGTTGGTTTCTTGGTGAGTTTCTCGAAGGTGGTGATCATTTGCTTGACATATGGTTCGAAGGGTCGATTGGGATCTTCGGAGACAAAGGTAATGGACGGAGGGAGACGTCTGCTACCCACAAAAATTTCCCTATGAAGGCGTCAGCAGAGAGGAACAGTGCGTAGACGGAGAATACCTTTGGATTGCGGCTACGACGGGATAACGGCTCCAAACTTCGGAGAAACAGTCGATCAGGGCGTTGTGTGCCGTACGTACTGATCCTATCGATTGAACCTCGTCTGTCTCGGCGCGGAACTGATAGTCGACCTCTTTGCGGCTTATGTCGAGAGCGACGGAGTGAACACATTGCAAAGATGGCGAGAGAGCCAGGAGGAAGACGTTGCGACGGTCCCCAATAGATGTGAGGGCAAACGAAGTGGCAGAGTTAAAATCTTCTGGCAAGGTAACGCTAATTCCGGTGTCCTTATGACCAAAAGACGCCAAGTGGAAAACGCGTAACCGGCGGCTATCTTGGTCTTGCTCGATCGCAACGAGTGCAGCCCCGTCGGGGGACGATTGGACGTGGCAAACGGGTAGATCGAGTCGTACGGTCCCCGGCCTCATAATAAAGTTAGCTTAATTTGCACGGGGCTAGCGATAATAGAGGACGTACTTGAAGCTTTGCGCCGGAACTGAGAACACCCTGACACGACCACCCTCTTCAACGAGACACAACTCTTCGGTACCGGCAAAAAAGGCGGCGGAGGTGATATTCGGGATACCATCTCGGTACCAGGGAAGGAGATTGAAGGGGGATCCTCGGCTTTGGATACTTGTAAAGGATTCGTCAATGGCGAAGAGTTGGCAGATGCATTTGTCCTATTTTCATCGGTACGAGCGATTGTCGCGGAGATAATATCAAGAGACTTACGGGACTGGATATAACGATCGCTAACAACCTGCGCTGCTCATCACAAGCAAGAGCATATCGACAATTCCCCATATTTGGGATGCTCTTGGTTGGCCGATCGAACGAAGGGGTACCAGGGAGGGGAAACAACCAGATACCGACGGAATCCGGCAGGTCTGTAACGAGGAGCATATGTTTCCTTGAGCGATTGCTAAATGTCTGTATGTGGCTTTATATAGGGTTGGTTCGTGTTAATTCATAAGTTAGAGCAACACTCCTACCGGAGGTTCCACGACAACGGAAGGGAACAGGTCCACACCGGTTGGTTCGAGGCTCGTGGCTTCGGTTGATGTTTTTGGTCTTCCCTCAATCTCAACATATCATCTTCAGGCGTTTCAAGAGCCCAAAGTCGGTGTTGAACTCCGGCTTCTGTCTGAATCTCACGATGGATTGTGACCTTGATAGGCCCGGCAGGTGGGTCTGTCATACATGTTAGCGTCAAGCTACCTTGGAAGGGAAGGTATAGTATGCACTTGGCTTCGCCACCGATAATATTACCAGGGCGGGTCTGAAAGTGGCTAGTCGATAAGTGGGAGCCAACGTTACTTCTCGCTAGATACGTACTTCGTGGAACGGGAAAAGAGCGCATCTCTGATGAGAGGACGATATTTGGCTAGCAAGTCTTTCGTGTCCTTCGAAGCACCGGCGAAGGACAGACGCCGACTTTCCTCTTTGGTAGCCTGTGCTTGAGCACTCTCTATCGTCTTCACCAGCGAGTCCGTAACAGACTTCATCTTCTTCAGCAACGAAGCGCGAGCAAGATTACAGACATTGCTGGCAAATTGGGCATAAGCCGGATCCGGGTCGGCCATGCGAGCGATGAAAGCAGCGTCATCCTCATCCTGCCCCGTACTAAGCGATGTAGCACTATCGTTATTGGTGCTCCTGAACTTCGATTTGAGGCCGGTGTAGAATGCTTTCAAGGAGAGCAAAGTTTGGTTGAAGTCAAGAACAAGTGTCTCAATTGCTTCATTCCGTTCTGCTTCAGAAATTTGTCCTTGCCTGCACATGCTCTCTAGAAGAACGAAGCGTCCTTTCATGGATTTGTAGTGGGATGACTTGATAACCTCAAGGGAGTTTTCGTCGTTTAAAGCGTTGTTGACAGCCTCGTCAACAGTGGGGATACAGTCGCGAAGCTGATGGAGGTAATCTAACCGGGATGGACATAACATATTCAGTGAATTTGTATATGCACTTTCATATACGCTCACCGTCAGCCCCTGTATCAAGCGATTGTATAGGATCAGGTTCTGTTGATTCATTACCGAAACCTAGTGTCCTGAACAACCCGGCGGTGAGCGAAATCAACCGCAGGCGCTTCCCGTGAAGGTACCCACGGGAAATTTTCAGCCACCTTGCTCTTGACGTATGCACGAACGCTGGATTGCAATCTCATATGGTTTGCTTCAATGTCGTCCCATCCTCGCCTGATTCCATCGATTTCCCTCCTTTTTTGCAAACTCTCAACCTCTCGCCTCGCATCTTCGTACTGCCAGTACAAACCAGGAATACGATCCTTGAGGCCACCGTCTTCCAAGAGAATTTCCAGGCCCTGATGATCTACGGTATCTCTGAGATCAATAGTATCGTACTCTCGCCTAAGAATATGCACGTGTCAGTTAAAGAAAGGAAGGGCGGACTATGCACCAACAAGGTTGCCTGAAGGTGCAGCAAAGAGTATTGAGATTCGATGGTTTCCTCACGTCTTTGCGCCGGAGTGTAGTTTCTATCTGCAAACGCCGGCCGTGTCTCGTCATGTAGCAGAATTGGACCAAGTGATCTGGATGTGCCGTCGGAGAGAAACAGGGGGGCGATACTCGCGGCGATTTCAGGATGTGAGACCTGCATATGGGTGGAAGTCAGCGACGACTACAATCACGCACGCAAGAGGGTCTTCTTACTTTGAATCCTTCCCGAATCGCCACGGCCTCTTCTTGTTCCTTCGTCCTTGCGACCTCGAACTCAAAGAACCGGTCATCGAAATCATCATTCGACTCCCTCTCCGCTTCCCAGGCAAGTGCTGACGAATGCTCGGGTGATATGAGGGCACGGACTTGGTCAGTTAGACGGGTAAGGTAGTGCATGAAAGTGACTCGGTTCTTGCGGACGGCTCCGATCGCATCATCATCCCAAGTGGTTTCCTCTGGCCAGTAGATGATATATATGGTGGCATGTGAGTTGAAAGAACCATCTGTGCCCTGGCTATTTGGTGGAATAAGGGCGTATATTCCGGAACGCAGGTGGGGATGGGTCGTGCTGGTCATATCATGGGGGATGAGGAGAAGCTGTTCTCTGAGTGATTCGGTCCCGGTGAGTCCGTCTGCAAGTCGGTCATGAGCTGAACGCACTCACAATTCACCGTCTATGGCGTCCAAGTTGCGGAGGAATCGAACAATTTCTGTTTTGCTGCCGTAGATCCCAATCGCGTTGATGGAGAGAAGGTTGAGGGCATGAAAGTCGATCTTTGTGACTGATTTATATGAGCCCGGATGGATTGTGTCGAGGAAGCTCTTCAGAGATTCCTGGGAGATGATTATCTTGTCCACTAAGAATGTATGATAAGCGTACGCGGTGGAGAAAGAAGGGACGGGACAGACCTAAGCCACCGGTCGCATTCTCGCTATATAGGTCTAACAAACGGTAAAGTCCTTTCACGCGGGGGAGCAGGTCAAAATCTTTGACGCTGGTTGCAGCCGTTACCGAGTTCTGGGGGCCGGGGGGTGGTCCGAAAGGTACTAGGGGCGGTACAGCAACGGGATTTGGACTTCGAGGGGAGGGCGGCGACGAGAACCAAAAGCCAGAGAGTGAGCCATCTCCTGTGATGGGATGTCTATCCCGACGACGTACAATGCAGGGAGAAGCGTGTTTTCGTAACTCATGTTCAACTGTTCTTCGTGTAGATACTTTCAGCGGCATACAGAACAATATGCGAGAGTGGATATACCTTTTGAAGATGGAGCGGTGGGGAGGAAAAGTCTTTCCGCGTTCGTATTTAACATTGATACCGGCACAGAGAGGGTGAGACAAGGACGCGCTCATCATCGTTGGGCAAGAACGAGTCTCCGAGTCGGAGTTTGAACACCCATGGCCGATTGAACGTTCTTGCTTCCGAACATTGCTGATCGAGGTCCCGTTTATGGTCCGCTTGGGACCTCACGAAAACTTTGTGCCAGATAACCTGGCTTCCATCCAGCGTGTTCAAGCGGAACGCAAGGGCTTGCAAGACTTGTGAGGCCCGTCCTCGAACCTGTGGTCGAGTCGTCCGGAAACTTTAATATCGTGCAGCCCCTCCGGTATCTCAGTCAGAATGGAGGAATCATGGCTCCTCTAGACGTGTCCTGAAGTTATGTACTCCAGAAAATCTTCCGGAAGTCAGGATGATACAGATCTGAGGTCGTTGCAATTGCAGACTGGACGGTGACGTGACTTCAGCGAAGTAACCGACGGACCAGTTCCCCTCGTAAGTTGCCGTTTCGGCGTCTCGTCTTACTGGCTGGCTTGTGGAATCGCAACACCAGGCTCCATTACCCTCGTAGAATGTGTTCGATGACGCTTCTTCCTTGTCAGCGGACTGTCGTGGAATGACCTCGGCCCCAACAAATCGGCGGTCTAGGTGTAAACGCGATCCTCACGAGTCCGTGACCAAGCAAAGGCTTATCGGAATCTTATATGTTGAGTTGCTTGGGTTTGCCCAGATCACTTGCTAGGAGCTGGATTTGCCGTTATGTGAGGCTTTGCCCGTAACGTGACGGACACGCCGTGTATGCACTGCCAGATGAGACCTTCTCTCGTCGTTAACTCAACGTTTTACGACCACCTCATTCTGCCTTCCATAGCGCTTCTCCAAGCCAGCCAACTTGATCTCGACCGCTTCGAACGTACCCTTCCCATCGCCCACCGTCTTCTGGCCATCACCCATAACACCTACCAACTGCCCAAACTCACCCATAACCGGAGAAACCTCCTGGTCCACACCCTCAAGAAAATCAAACGCATCAAGTAACTGATTATTTCCGGTGACGCTCGGACAGACGCAACAAATGGCGAGATGACCGTACCGAACATCTGGTGCGCGTGCTCGGCGTAGGCGTGTACGAGCTCCGTAAAGGCTTCGGCGGGGAGTGGAGAGGGGGTCGTGAACGCCGGTTTAACGCCTTTCGGTATAAAGCCTATAGCGTAACGCCATTAGCAACATGTTCCGCCTTCAATTCCCAGCCAACGCACCTTGGAGATAGCACTTTGCATGATAACTAATACCGAGTCGAGCTTTCCTTCACCCACGCCTACGCCCGAATGGGCCGGGGATGTGTCCTTTAACCAGTGCACCATCCTGCGATTCTCCTAACCTCTCGGGGACATATGGTTTTGGGAGCGAGATCAAAAGATTAGACAGTCCCATTGGGTCCTACGCGCAGCACCAGTGATAGAAGGGGTGATTTGTCGTTAACTGGTGGCGATGTTGTGCATAACCATAGCCCTCGTATAGCATCTGGAGGTCTTTGGGGCGGAATAGTAAATAGCAATGGTCTGGGGTTCGAGTTATCCTCCTGAAGTGATGGAGCCTTCGCACGGTTACATTGACAAATCATTCGCACAGGACACAATCAACAAATTCGACACCGTTGGGAACCCCCGACATTCTCGAGCAGTTGGTGAGCTGACCCATTGGTTTCACCGCTCATCGACATGGCGAGCTTGACTACTTCTGTTCCATACTACTGCATTGAATCTTTGGCGACACTATGACCCGAACCCCTGAAAAGATATTGTAAGTCGGTTTGAATGTGGACTGCCTTCCAGACCAGCTCTAACTGAGACCCAGTCAAGATGAGCCAACGAGTCATCCTCCGCAAACGTCAGCCATATGACACCCGGTCCAATCGTCGGCGTCAGATTGTTCGCACTCCCGGAGGCCGGTATGTCTACCATCACCTGAAGAAGCGCGGTACACGGCCAAAATGCGGCGACTGTGGCGAACCGTTACACGGAGTGCGTACTTGGATTCTGCGGAGCCCTTGCTACGTTCAGGAGGAAGGGCTGAGTGCTGGCGATTGCTTATACTAACTCTGTAGATCGTCGCTTTACGGCCAAAAGAATACATGCGGGCAAAAAAGTCTCAGAAGACCGTTAGCAGGGCATATGGCGGGAGCAGATGTGCAGGATGCGTTCGCCAGCGGTGAGTACAACGACCGTGAACGACCGTGAACGGACGAGCCGGCCGTCGTTCGGGCCAATGTAAATGGCGATCTAATCGGAAACTCTCCCTACTCCCCATGTAGGATCATGCGGGCGTTCCTTCTGGAGGAAGCAAAGATAGTGAAGAAGGTTATGCGGACACAAGAAAAGGCTGAGAAGAAGAAAGGCGGCGAGTGACGCGTGCCTCTGTGTATTGCATCCTCCTTCTGTCCTACTATTTCTTCTCTATGCCACATATTCTCTATACCGCATGAACCCTGCTTATATGTGCTGTATCCCTGCCGCTTCGATGCTGTGTGACGCTTATTGAGGTGACACCTATTGAGGCGCTCCGTGACAGTCCCGTGACGTCGCGGTCCTCGTTCTAATGCAAACCGACACTCACCTGATGGAGGACGCGATATCCGTCTCTTCAGACTCTCGAGCCAACTCTCCCGGACTCTCCCGCCGTGCTATACTCACCCCGGCAATTCAGAATATCGTGGGTGCGCTCGGTGGAGTGGAGCAAGTATCACCGACCGAGAGTCTGTACGTATTGGGCGACTCTTGCCTGGGTTGCCTGAAGGACCTCAAAAAACTATGGAGAAAGGACGATACCGACGACGAACGTACTGTAGCTCGAATTCTCTGGGAAACTCGCGTGCTCCAGCGCGATTTAGTTCCCATCCTCCTGGAGACAGCGGGAAAGGGGAAAGTAGAGGATAAATGTGCGCTTGCATGTGGTATGTGTATTCGACCTAGGACATGAACTAGACTTAAACCTGTCTCTTCAGCCGATTTAATTACGGCCATGACATGGCCCATTGATGTCGCGGAAGAACTCAAAGAGTTGGACGATGAGATTGACCAGACGACCGACTACAGCACCCTTCTCGAAGCTCATAGAAGTTACAAAGCTGCCATGCTACGCCCAGATGTCATCCTGGCCCTGTTTAGTATAGCACTACCGGCACTTGCGAAAGGCAAACGGTTCGTTCATCCTGACTAGCATAAGATTCAAGCTCACTTCGCATTTCAGAGAGCGCACCGAACGCGACGGCCAGATCATCAATCTCGTTCTCCACTGCCTTAGGAACCTAGCCTTTATCAAGGACCCTCCCCCCAACGCGCATGCTTCGGGCGAACAAGCGGAGTACGCGTCTCTACAGAGCAAGCTCATCAACACATTCAAGGATACAGCCATCCTAGATTCGCTGCTCACTTTTGCCTCCAACTCAGACGACCCTATGTTCAACCCCTGGAACAACCTTATCCTCGAAATCATGTATCTCCTCTTCCGTGGGGTTAAACCGAGTAGTTTGATCCTTGATCAACAAACGGTGGGCAACGTCGTTCACCTTTGTCCGGTGACATCTGACGAACGCCGTGTTTTAAGAAAGCGAAACAGGACCTTCGTAATCTCCTCGATGCGGAAGCTAAAGTTAAGCGTGACGGGGGGAAGAGCCGCCCGACGCGCCACAGCAGGTTCGGCACTACGATTTCTGTCAAATCTGTAAGACAACCCAATGTGAAGATGCACCCCT
>WSTW01000200.1:0-19570 GCA_019632305.1 Tulasnella sp. 403 | reverse complement strand
GATACTCGCTGACCCGGTTCTACTTCAGGATTTGTATCTTCCATTTTGAAGGATATCCGAATGGAACGACCCAAGATCACCGAAAAGGACAATGTCCGCCTCCTGTTTGTAGCTCAATGGTTCCTTGAATTCTTCCTCGCGATCAGGACCCACGAAGGAGAAGCTACCTGGAATTTTCTTATCGTCAAGCAAGTGGTGGAAGAAGAGTGGGTAAAGTGGGTCTTGAGAAGGCTTCGGGATGCCGAGTCGGAGAAGGTCCGCCCATGACCAGTTCTCCTCAAGCCACGTTCACTAAAACATCATTTAGCCAAAGCAATGGAGGGAACTCCAAGCTGGAATGGACTGTTTGGCGCAGCTGGTGCGTCTCTTCACCCTATTTCGTGCATTCCAACAATGAAATGTTGGACCCCACCGTTAGCTCCTTCTCATTGAGGTCATGGCTTCGTCGGACGGTATTTATGCCGAAGCTGCCAATACCCTACAACACAAGTTGTACTACAACGGCGAAATTCTAGAACTGGCGTTTGAAAATCTGCGGGGGTTCAAACACAACGCGGGACAGAAAAGCATTGCTTACCTGGAATCCGCCGTTCATCTCTCATACGTCCTACTACGAGTCTTGGAAAAGTGGGCCAAAGGCAAAGGGAACTCGATGGTCATCAGGAAGAAAAAGAAAGCAAAGAAGGGTAAGCAGTGGTATCTGGCAAGTGTGTGTTCGATGCATCTCATCGTCGGACTGTAAAGCCAAGGGTGTCACGGAGGAAGAGGGTATTGTCGACGTCCCATCTGATGGTGAGGGTGAAGTTGCTGAAGAAGAATTCAAGGATTCTATGGTTACATTCGATGCCTATGAATTCGTAGGTTGCGGTATTTAGTCCGCACGGTCTGTGATACTTAAGTCTCCTTCCAACAGAAATTTGCTAACCCTGATGTGAACGCAACCTTGCTACAATACCTGGGAAGGTATGCAGAATTCGACACGGCCGAAAAAATGAAGCGTGTCGTCAATTTGCTTCATCGTCAAGCGATCAAAGTGAAGGCAGATGCGTTATTTTTCAAAGTGCGATCAACGACTCGAGGCGATTCTGCTCCCGACTGATCTGTCGCTGTGATTCAGGTGACGACGCTAGAGCTCTTCGGTCGTTTAATCAAAGAAGAAAAGACGCTCCCCAAGGATCAGCCGTACCTCGACTTGATGCAATTAGTCAAGTTCGTCCTTCGCAAATTCTTCAAAGGTGTTGAAGAGAGCCCTTTCCTTCTCGTGGAGGTCAGGCACGCTTCTTGCGAGGACTGCCCTACCTGACCTTACACCCCACCTCTAGGCATTCTTCCCCAAGGCAAGCAGTAGGAAGAAGATGGCATTTAAAGCTAATCGAGATGAAGAGTCATCAAGCGATCACGACAGGACTGCCAAAGGGGTTGCGGTGCGTTTGGCGTGGCAGGATCCGTGGTCTTCGACTGATCCATCCCCATTTCAGTCTAACAAAAGACCCGAAGTGTTTGTAAAGAAAGGCTTCAGCTGGAGCGAGGAGATGGGTATTGCTATCGCCTGTCTTGTGGACGAAGGGCAACTCGACCTTATAGATTGGGCGAAAGAGGTTGGTCTCCCGTCTCGTGTAGTCACTTGCCCAAACTTACGTGCTGTCCATTCCAGATCCTGATGTTTGTAATCGGACAGAGGCTCAGAATCATCGCCGAAACAGATGCAGCCCCCGACAATGACGACCAAGGAAGTGATGAGGGTGACGACGCCGCCATAATAAGCAAGCAAGCAGGGATGCCATCGGCCGCAGCAAGAAGTCGCATTGAGGATTACGGTATGTCTAACGTCATTTTCGTCGCAAAGGAGATCCAACCAACACACTGTAAATAGCTATACCGTATACCACCCAAGATAAGGCTGACGCCGCAACAAAGAACGCAAACTTGAAACTCCTCTTCCGCTTACTCAAGTTCTCCACCAGAGATGATGGTGAGCACATTCCAGAAGTGATATTGGAACAGCGTTCTAACGGAATCCAACAGAGGCCGACGAATTGGAGTGGTACATACCCGCGACAACAATGCCAGACGAGCTGCAGAGATCGTTGGTGGTGATTGACCAATTCATCAAGGAGCCACTAGATCTGAAAGGCAAGAAGGCCGCCGACTTGCTGAGCAAGCGAAGAGCACGTCGAACGACCCGTCGTCGACGACGGCGGCACGCCAGCGATGGGTCGAGCGACGAAGTCGACCTCAGTGACATGGAAAACCCAAGTCGAAAAGCCAAGCGGACAAGGAAGGCGAAGGAGCAAGAGACATACAAATCCGCGCAGTTCATCGAAGACAGTGATGCCGCTCTAACCGACGATGATAAGTTCTTTGCGCGAGAGCAGGAGATTAGGGATAAGGCTCAGGCTGCAGCCGATGCGGGTATCGTGGCCCCAACGAATATGGCGCCCACAGGAACGAAGAAACGGAAGAAGAAAGCCTCGACGGGACCGGTGAAAAAGTTCAAAACGTTGGTGGCTGACCGACCAGAGAGGAACATGGCGACGCCTAAAATCGCTTCCGACAGTCCACCATTGGCACCTGATGATGATGATGAGGACAGTGATGCTCCTCGAAGGGAAGCTTCCTCGCAGCGCAAATCTCGTCATCGACGTCCGTCACATAGGCAGTCGGGTGAGGAGGCATCCTTAGCTGGTCAAGAGAGCGACGCCAACTCCACGGATGGAAACGCTAGCAAGGCTCCGCCCCCTAAACCTCGACCGCGACCCAGGCCTAAGATGAGATTCGGTGGAGGCGCCAACGCGACAGCTGACGCCCCAATCCCCTCCACGTCGTCACCTGGACCCGCCTCCTCTTCGCCTGCTCGTTCTTGGCAATCCACGCCCCCGCCTGATGATGAAGGGAGTGATCAAGTGTTGGTTTCTCGACAACGGCCTCCGCGCAAGAAAAACCTCATAGAATCGGACGACGAGTAGTCGATGCCCCTCCAACCGTTCAGCTCAACCAGGAATATCAGAAATATGGCGGTGCCAGCAGAAAATAGCGGTGCCCTGATTTCACTTGCCAGTCATTATACTTGCTTGTGCAAAGGGAGAGATTCTAAAATTCACTTGTATAGGGTATGACCGACATATCAATTCCTCAGCCAAGCGTGTTTCGCCAGTTTCTTCTGTTTCTTCGCCTCTTTCCATCTATCCTGCATCACACTATTAGCATAGTATTACGAAGGACAAATGAATTAAGCATACCAGGTCTTTCTTCGTCGGTCGTTTCCTCTTCTCCCCGCTGCTCCCCGAAGCTTCCGCCTCAGCAGCAGCCTTGTTCCTCTCCGAAATATCCTGCTCCCACTTCTCCACGTCGAAAAACACGGAGCTCATCCTCTTCGCGCGCTCGGCCTCGGACAGGTACGTTGGATCCCGCGAGTCCGTCGTAAACCGCCCCGTACGTGCATTGAACTTGGCAGTGAACGTCTGACCTGGGGCTGCAGGTGTCCCAGAGGCATAAAGAGTGGGATCCAGATATGCTAAAGCGGGATCAATCCCCTGCTTTTGTGCGGCGTCCATCAGCTGTTCTTGAATGCCCAAGGATTCAGGTTTCGCATCTGGCTCTGTTGTTGGTTTCTCAGGAGCAGTAGAATTAGCAGGTTCTGGCGGGGCCTGAAGTGGGTTGACCCAGGTTGTTTCTTGGGTGCGTGCGTTAAAGAAGTAGTACGTGTTGTGCGCGGGCGACCAGATGGCTTGCCACTCGGTCGACGGCTGGGTTGGGTTCAGACTTGATTCCTTCGAAGGGCCTGTTGATGATGTTGGGTCGCCACTGTGTTCGTTGCCCTCCTGGCTGCCTTCTCGACTCGCCCTTTCGCCAGAGTCTGGTGGAGTACCCGTCGGGTCGGTATCGTCTGCTACACCTTCTGCAGAGTCGGGTCGGGGAGAAGTATCGGAAGCTGAGGATTTACGATCATCGGTGTCGTTAGTTTGCTTTTCTTGTGGTTGTGGTGGGGAAGACATGATGGCGAAAGTAGAACGTGTGTTCGTGTATTGGAATATAAACTGACGGCAGACACTCGAATTTCGGAGACGTCGACCACGATCACATGAGAGTCTAAGCAAGATATACTCGTATAATTTTGATAACGGTGTCTAACAGAGGGTAAGAAACCGAAGATGGGAAGAGGACTAGGGCGATGTCGGGGAGGTCCGAAGACGGTCTGCGAGTTGGACTGCTCGCTCTTTGATGGAGTTCCAGGGTATCTCAAAGTTCTCCAGCGATGAAATGCCGTGGGCGATTTCTTCATTCCACCTTTCCTTTAACAGCTGGCGGAAGGGGGAGTACACCACTCTATCGGACGCAGGACTTGGTGCATGGACACCCGGTGCCCTTAGTTCACTGCTCAGGTCATGCAATCTACGGGAAAATACTACAATGAGATCAGGTATACATCGAGGGGTTGTCCAATGTACTGACCTATCTTGTAGAGTCCGTGTCCGACCCTCAAAAGAATGTGAGAAGGTATAATACACCTGCAAGTAGTAGTTGTCAGTCATACTCGTTCGCATACAGAGCGGGTCCTTTGGAAACATACTGCGCCGCCCGTCAGAGCGCCCGCTATCGACCCAGCGAGGAAGGACATGTCAAAAGGCTCGTGGTTGAAATTCTACAGGGTGCTTTCCCTTTCTGGACCGTGCGTACCCACCCGTCAACATCGAGGTCACTCCGAACGCAAGTGTCACCAGTCGCTAACAGCGATAATCCATGTATTTCCCTATATCATAAACCCAGTATACCATAATACATGCTAAGAAAAATCACGTTCCCAAAAATCAAACTACATTCCGAATCTCCAATTTCACGAACAACGTTGAGAAGAGATACTGCGACATTTGTTGATCATGCAGAGGAAGGTGGCGGTATCCTTTTGTCAAAACGTCAGGAGTCATCCCATGAGTTGGGAGATGCGAAAACCTACCCATTTTGAGGCTACCAAGACTCGCGCAGAACACGCCGATCGGGTGCTCCTCGTCCTCGCCTTTCTCCCGGACGTCGAACCTCACAAACACAAGATCCTTCATACCACCGACGAGGTCAAACGGTATGGATACCCTCTGGTTCCATACGGGGTTGAAACCATTGTTCTTGATGACAGATGTCCGCAAGGAAATCGTTCTCGCAGAAGAGGAGGCGCCCGTGGTAAGGCTATCTGTCTTGGTTGCACTCGTCGCAGGAGAGTATGCGACTTGATTGCTCTCGACGCCGGTGGGAAGGAAAGGCGCGCTGGTCCAGTCGGGAATATGCAGAGAGACTTCGACGAAGGGGTCCAGAATGGAGCGGTTCACTATTTCGTGACCCCGGCTATCTTTGGGGCGGGGGAGCTGCTGTGCAGACACGATCTGTCGAGCGTGATCAAACTCTGTTCAGACGCCGCCACGATATCCTACTTACGGTCACGTCCAAGAAGTGCTTCGTTCGATTGCCAAGCGACTGTTTGTCTTTGACCCTGAGTGGCTCGGGTTTGAGGACGAACCCAGACCCACCATTCCGTTGAAACATTGCGTAGTTGATCATGTACCCGAGATCTGATACATCGCGAGTAGATCAGCCCCCGCTATGGACTGTTACAGGACAGTCACGCACCGAATGTCTGCCAGTTAATAGCACAAAGCTGGGCACCAGCAGCCCAATACCGATGAGGCTCGTAGTTGGACGACTTAAGTCGCGTGCCGTTTGGGTATATCCTGACGACGTGGGTCCGGTTGTGTTTGATGATGTCCATCATACTCAATTTCATCAACTTATTGGCGGTTCTCTCCGACAACGAGAATAAGTGGACCGGGTCGTAGATTTCCTTCTTGTTGATACCACGGCACTTTACGCCGACCGTGTAGACCAATAAACCAGCAAGCTGCGTCGAGATCTTCGGCCGCTCAGCAGGGTTCCCGTGCTGACTTGACGACGAACCGCGTAATAGGCGCGGAGCCTTTTGCTTCACCTTCGAAACAAGGTGCTTCGCCCTCGAAAAGGCTAGAAAGGACAAGTCAACAACCACCTTTAAGGGAAGCACCTCAGACCCATACCTCCGCCCCCGCCACCTTCTGCATCGGAAGTGGATGACGTAGTTGTCTCGGTGGTCGAGGATTCTGCGTCAACTGTAATGGCCTTTGCCTCGATAGGGGTGTTCTCGGAAACGAACAACTTCTTCGCCTGCGCGACACAGTCGGTCGTGATGACGCACGGTAGAGAACGTGCACCTTACCTTGAGGAGAATCCGACCTCGAAGGTCGTTGGGACTGGGTAGTTCGGAGACGCCCCTCTCCTTCTCATGCTCACGGCCGGGAAGGTGGTCGGTGACAAGAGTATCTCCAAACTCCTCCTTCATGATTTGGGCTACCATATCCTGCTGCTCGATTTTGCAATGTATCTCCGCAGAAATGATGACGGGAAAGGGGGAGGCAACGAAGGCGTATTTGGCAATGGCTTGGGCCACTTCCCGGACAGAAACCTTGGATGTGAGGGTTTTGCCGTGGTAGACGCATGGCTCTTTGTCGCCATCCCATATGTCCACTTAAAAGTACAGCCGTCAGAGATGTGAGATGGGCTAGTGTGCTGGACTCACATTCGACGCTACGGCATCCTTGTAGTAGGGCACGAATGTAGCCCTCAGTCGTGCTGTCGCCCACGAGCTGGTTACCAACCAGATAGGTGTTATGAGAGGCCGAAATGTAATATTCGCAGATTGGCCGTGACATGTCGTGATGGATCTTCCCTTGTTGTTCACACCAGGGGGTGTTATCGCTGGATAACAAGAATGATGAAAAGCCCTCGAGCGACATGGTCACCGGAGGCGATGGTGATGCCGGTGTCGCGGGTATAACTGCTTCAGGCTGCGGAGTAGACTGTGGCGTGACACCGGACGGTGAGGTCGCAGAGTTGCTGGGTTCGGGAGGTTGGTCTGGGGAACGCTTGGCATACTTCAGGAATAGACGCTGTATGTCTTCCTTCTTGGCATCGGCCTTCGTGCACGGCTGTCAGTTAAGGCATATCAAAAGAAAATTTGTTGCCACACCTTCTGTATCTCCCGCATGAAGTTTTCAAAAGCGATACACTCCATAGCACCATTGGGAGCGTACTGTTGGAAGAGTTCGCGGAGGTCGGGCCGAGCTTTCAGTAGTTTGACGAACTTTTGGAAGTCGGCAAAAGTCAGGAAACCATCCCTGTCGGTGTCCGCGTCCTGGAGGTCAAAGTAAGATGAGTCTGAGTCGCACGACGTCAAACTGCACGCACATCGAATTTCGTTCTGAGATCCTTAGGATCGGAATTGATGTTCAGCCTTTGGCACATCTTGAGCACCTCGTCGAAATCCAATTTTTGGTCTCCAGTAGAATCCGCAGCCTTCCAGTACTGCTTCTGCCAAACCAACTCACGCCGCTCCATGTTGCCGAGACCACTCATCAGTTCCCGACGGAGAGAGTACAGTTGATGTAGGGTAGACAGCCACATCTTGAATACGTCCAACGAGAGGGCGACCACGTGCAGGGTCTTGTACTTGCCATCACACAGATAGATGATGGTCATCCACCGGGGCTCGTACTCGATCGACATCTTCATCATCTCACGATAGTTCCTCGCGTTCGCGCCGGTCCGCATCTCGCGGATATTCTCGATGTTGACTAAGGAGTGTTGTCAGGACGATGCATCTCAAATGACTGTGCTGCACCCACCGATGTATCCCTTCTTTGATTCCCAGATTATTTGACCTTGCTCCGCGTCCAAGCGAAATACACGTGGCTTGACACCTTTCTTGTTGATCTTGATCATGGGAGTGCCCTTCTCAAGTAGGGTAGGAATTTTGATCTCCTCGACGACCTCATAAACCTCCTCGGTAGAGCCTTCGGGAAGGGGGAGAATATTGTCGCTTGCGGACGCGTCGCTGTAGTTTGGGTCCATGTCAGAAGTCGATCTGGAGATCTTCACAATCGGAGAAAGGTATTCGGTATAGGTTGTGTCGTCGTAGGTGCGTGGTGTTTCGATGATAGGCCGCTGATAGGCCGCGGTCCGATCGGGGATCTGGATGACGCTCGGTTCCGACAGCGCACGTTTGTGTGTTTCTGGGTGAGGCCTGCTTTCTGGTTGAGACTTGCCTTTAGGCCGGAGTACTGAGCCTCTTGTCTTGACAAATGACTTGATAGTTGAGCCAATATTGTTGTCCTCCTTCGTCCGGGGCGATGCGGTCGCCACAGATTTCGTTCGCGACAGCCCGGCATTGACGGCCGAGTGAGGTTCACCGGACGCGCGAACAAGCGACGTTGCTCGTTGTAGGATCCTCCGCGATGATGAGGAAGGAAATCTTGGGGCGAGTGGACTGAGGCTGTCGGGCTGGGCGTTGGAGAGCACGTCTCCCTCGTCAACATTCACGTGTTGCATGGCCTTATGTAGAACGAGTTTGTTTATTGAATAGGCGAAACGAGCTCAGCGCAGTACACCCAAGCCGGTGCAGGTATGAGGAGTGGTAGTAGCAAAGTAGGTCGAGTGGTTGAAGTGGTTGCGGGAGGATCAAAAAAGGAGGGGAAAGCGCCCAGGTCAGGGGTAGGAGGACTCGCTGCGTGTTCACCGCCTTTTAGAGTAATAGTGCGCTAGAAACGAAGGTCAAGTTCTGAGTGTTCACATCCCGTGAGTTCAGAAGACCATATCCGGACAACTTCCGTGGAAAGGACTCGCCTTCGATCCTATCAATGTCCTCATACCCCAACAACGCGACGTGAAGGCGAGGTTGGTGCTATGACACAGCGCTACGTCAAACCCCCGAGGAGTTATTGAAGCGAAACCTCACGACAGCGGCGAGGAAAACGCTGAGTTTGTGGCGTTGACGTCGGGCTGGAATTCCATTGCACTGTCGAGGTGCCGAACTAGTTGAAACTCAGATTATTGGTAAAAACGTGAGAGTGTTCTACTCTTGACTGGCATTACCGTGTCTTCCCATAATATGTCTGAAGCAACTACGAAAACAAGCAGTGAAGACGTTGTCGGGAGAAGTGTGAGTGTGTCGTTGTATGTGTCATTGATCGTTCCTCACGCGTTATTGGCTAGTTTGACCGCTGTGTCGCCGAGACAGCCGTCAAAGTGTAGGCTGTTCGCTACATCTTGTATATCAGGCCTCCTGACTGATCACGGCCTATCACAGCGGCATTGGCTTTAGTGTCGGAGTCGTCGCCTCAGTGCTGTTATTCAAACGTATGTCTACACTATCGCTTCGCTCAGCTTGATGCTCACACGCCACAACAGGACGGCAATGGCCCATTATGCTCTCTAGTGGTAACTGCCGTGTCCTCCATGTCCCAATTGTTCTGGTTTTCCTGACATGCCTCTCCCAGGATTTGGAGCCGGCTTCGCAGCGAACGACTGCGACCGATTGTTCAACCCAGCCCGTGTTCCTGGTTACAAGATCGTCCAACCAGCAAAACAATCCTCATAGGACAAGCTATTCCGAGCTGTTCCGACAGAGTAGACTTGGCCGTATTGTACTAGACAACCCCTTGCCGACTAGAAATCCCGCACATTTGGGCCATCTCTATCCTCGCTTCTCTTGTGTGTCCACCGGCCCGGTTCTGAAAGTGTCTGCGAGTTTCTGGTTTGGCGACAGAGGCGGTTCGAGCTTGCGTTGCTCTTCCCCTAGATACAAGCGCTTGAACAGGATGTCTGGCAGTCCACGCAGCAGCTCAGCCTCGTGCCGTACCCATCCCATTCCCTCGAGACTTACACGACGACACAACGGCTACAGGGGCGGCCAAGACTATCGTTTGAAGCTTCCGAACATTTCCGGGTATCATGGTTTACTTTTCGGAGACGAATGACAAATTGCAGCAAATGTTCACGCGTCGCCTTCGACGCCACGAGAAATTAGGCAAGTAACGGCGTCCCAAAAGAAAACAAGCAACACGACCAGCGTATATTATGGATGAATCAAGAGTTATTAACACTCTTTGCAAACCCTACTCGTGCACCATGCGAATAGTCGTACACCGAATACCACGACTTCAAGAACTCGTCCCCGACGATCGCCAAGTCAGAGGGAAATCCGTCACCAAGAGCCAGTATTCCACCAACGCAATCACTAATCAAGCCAAGTTACTAGTAGGCCAGGCTGAAAGAACCAAAGTACTTACGAGGATCCGGAAGCAGTCCTCCCGAGGTTGAAATCCCGTAAATCGAGCGCGTAACTATTGCTGCCAAGCTGCAGTGAGATATTGAGGGGTATGTCGCAAGGATACGTATAAAAACCTTCGGTAGAGTGTCAGTACACGAAGCTCTCAACACTGGGGGCACGTACCATCGCCATATTGATTGGCTTCCTTAGCGCCTGGAATCGCATTATACAAGGCAGAGGCGATGTCCTTTGGCACATAGATCAAAGTCGTTCCGGTGTCGATGGCAGCTGTTAGGGGTCTGGCAAGTGTGATTGGATTGCTGTTGACAAAGACTTGGGGCATTGACACAGCCCAGTATGTCTTGCTGACCACTGGGACCCATGAAACGGGCCCGATGGCCTTGGAGGAGTCATAGCATCCCAGACACACGGCTGATCCCTGCACTTGTCGCCGGGCGAGATGTACGGAAAAGATCGGTGCGGCAAGCTTCTTTGCAGCCAAGAGGTTTTCCACGAATGTCGCTTTCCCGGAGCTGGCGATGGAGCTGAACGCCATACCTAAACGTTGGGTATTTATAAGTCGAAAGAACTAACGAAACAATACGGCGAACTGACCTATGAGCCCGTCGTTTGGTCCACTTTGGAAGCTCTGCGACTCGTTATCCACTGCTCCAAAGTATTGGTCGTCTACGAACAGTGAACCGGCCGCTACCCGGTCTTGTGCAAGAGTGCCGCTTACTGAGCCACTTCCCTGCATTCGGAATCAAATGTCATCAACCCATGACCCGTGCAAAGTGGACAGACGAACATAAGTGACCAAAAACGGTGTCTGGGAAGACTTGTATGATTTACTAGCGGCAGCATTATACCCACTCCGGTGGCAGTTTTGGCAGTTGACGGGCACCTGGAAATCGAACACGACTTCAGTTTTGTTGGGTAGGTCAAGGAAAATCCGTACCCAGAGATCCGCCGAGCCCGTATCAAAATCGAAGGTGAGTTCTTGACCGGCACTTCCGAGTTCAAGAGGTCCGTAGTAGAGCACGTCGAGGTTCCCGGATATGGAGTCCGTCAGGGGAACCAAAGAGTTCTTGGATCCGGAGTTGCCACTAGTTACTTGACCATTATATGCTCCGTTAAGCGCGTCAGAGAGGTCGTCCGAGATATCCAAGCCGCTGAGGGGGTCGGGTAAATTGGGATTGTGAATAAGGTCAGCGGCGTATTTGTACTTTTGCAGGATTTTGTGGATTTCGTGTTGCTTGATAACGAGAAGCAGAGGATTCAATACGTGTAGACGCGATGAATAGGTGGCATCGAATACTTACTGGATAAGAGGGGTCGAAAACAAAGTCTTGAGTATCCTGGGTGGATACCATGCTGGTGTTGTCTCGTCTTGCAAGATCAAAAGACCCCAGCCTGGGGGTGACCGTAGGACCAAAAAGGGGGGCCGCAATGACAGCGGCAGTCGGTGGAAGCAATAATGTGGCATGGTAGAGAGAAATCATAGTGGATTGTCCCGGTGGATTTTGGGTTGGAGTCCTCGTCTTTTCGGTGGCGAGTCAAAACTTCATGATCGTGGAGGGTCTTTTATACACGAAGTACCACAATAAAGACCAGTAGTCAAGAAGAAATCATCCGTAAATCGGGGGAGGGATAGCAAAGCACTGGCGGTCGAGTCTCAAACACGACCTTGCCTTCTCGACGGAAGGCAAGAGGACCGCAATTCTATATACGCCGACGCCACCAATGACGACAATAAAAAAGTTCCGAAAGTTGCGCTTGCTTCTATCATCCCATAGGCGGTGTGTTGGTCGTCTCGTTAGCCCCTTGGAGATCAAAGGTAGGAGTAAAGCGGAGTTATGTAAGCATGTTACAATTGCGATGGAGATGTTCTATTCTTGACCGGCCCGTATTTAAGGAGTGACCCCACCTCGAGAGTTCCTCAGCACGCTGGCAGTGCCTTCGCCTAAAACCTCCTCCTCAACATCAAGCCCTTACATACCTTAAATCGTAAACTCTAGTCCGACATTCTCCAACACTCCAACCACAACCAAACATGAACTCGAATCGCCCACCTCCTCCTGCAGGTATGCCCGCCCGACGCATTCAATGGTTGAACTCACGCTGAATATACCATTGCTACCTAGGTTCTCCTCCTTCGTATGCTTTTGTCGCCCGTATGTATAGGCGTTCTTTAAGGCCCATAGTGATGGGCGCAACATCTCTCGGTGCTCTGTGGAGCTTCTTATGGTACGTTGTCCCCTGTACGGCACAACACGGAGCACTCGCTTACTTTCGTGTTCTTGAAGGGGAATCTCCGCCTTGGCCGATCTCTCCAGTGCGTGGTTGCGGAATTTCAGTTCCGTCTAGGGTGGTCACAGTAATGCTAACTCCTTGACCCACATCAGGTGCCGGCGACTTAAAAGTCTTGAACATTGTTTTGGGTGTCCTATACCTCACAGTTGGACTCATCGAAGTCTTTGGCTTTGTAGCAGCGATGAAGGTTGGTTCGCACCTCGTCTGTTCCGATTGGATCTCAACCTTGACCTCCTTTCAGTCGAACCTCCCATTGGTCCGGGTATTTTGCTTTGCCTCTATCCTAGCTGCGATCATGGTCTTGGTAGCGGAGTGCATACGCTTCTCCGTATACTTTACACACAAACAACGGTTGATCGACAATTGTACTGCGGATGCAACCGGCGCTACGGTCGAAACATTCGGAGGTTTTTGGGGTCACCGCCACTCCTCGACCACTCTGTCCGAAGATGATGCCAGGAATTGTAAGCGATAAGCATTTGTTGTATGAAGCATGTCTGACGCGTGATTGACACGTCGACGTAGGGTGCACTGACAGCTGGACACGAAACGTCTGGAGTTCAGTGGCGTGGCTTATCATTGCTACTGGTATGAACATCCACCCCCCCACACACTCGATCGCGGCTAACCCGGAAATTAGTCCTTGGCTGGTTCTTCGTATCCCTTGCCTTCTCATATTACCACCAGCTTCTGAGTCCTCAGCCGCTTGCACCTTCTCAAGCCTTCCAGATGGGCGCCTTTGGCGATCGGTCCGGTCCATATGGTCCTTACAATCCTCAAGGGGGCTATCAATATCCCGCTCCGGCTGGTCCTCCACCAAACAGAGAGGACTTTGTGCCACCGTACGATCCAGCCAAAGTTCCGGACTATGAAGAAGGTGGATATGGTAAATCGCATTTCGGTGATGACAAGATTGCAACAGAGAGTAGAGATACGCTTGCGGCAGGCTATAGTACCGAAAATGGTGGTCGACATGCGTGAGGAATGTTGTTTTGCGGTAGAGTGTATTGATGCTGTTCTTTTATTGGTTGCCCCTCTCGTCTAGCAATGCATGCATGATGGTTCGAGTCCTCGCCAGCTTGCAGCCATAAGTCATCCGCACTAAAGCCACAAGCTTACCATCGGATTCCAGTCAATAAACGCCCAACTTGTGCAAATTGCCCCCATTACTGGTCCCGGTACCCCTGGACCACTTTAAGCTAACTTGTCCCAGGTGTTTCTTGGCCGGTAAATGCCGTAGGTACTTGCCTTCCCAAACCGTAAGGTAAGTAGGCTGGGTACGGAGTTGATGCGGAGACTGCTTACTAGCCACCGGTTACAACTGGGTCATGTGATTTGTCACTCCCCTCGTTCACAGAAGAAACACCCCTCAGACCCGGGAAGACGATGGGTGGATGTCACTGCAGGTGCAGAGCGAGCGTGCCTATATGACGATGCCTGCTAAGACGAGGTAATATCGCCGGTGGTGGTGAGCAACAACTCGGACTGGCAGGGTGCACGCGTTAGTCCAAGGCTCTGGCGTGCTAGGCATATTATGAGCCATCCTGTAACAAGGTATGATTTCGCCTTACCTCCCTCCGTCTTCCGCTCACTATAGCCCCCGTCCACAGTTCTCGTGCGCCACCAAACTCGGCCACTTTTCATCGCAGCCATGAGCGATTCCCCCACTGGTGTCGTCTCAGCCGAGAGCAAGTACGTATGACAATGCCCTGCAGATTGAAATCCCCCGTCAATTCGGGGAAGCAGACGGGTTCTGGAAACATTATAATCAATTGGCCGATCGTTACGGTAAGGGCATGGTTAAGGTCCTTAGTAATAACCTGGACAGCCTGCTAATATTTGTGAGTCGTGGAGACGTTCGGCGTATACTCCCCCTGATGACACTCGGTTCCAGGCAGGTCTTTTTTCTGCCGTGAATACGCCCTTGATTGTATACACCCTCGATATGCTGAGCCCACCTAACAATGCTCAGAGTGCCACATTACTCAAGCTCATCGCGCTGGGTAAGACGAGCCTTACTCAAGCCGATCTCGAGCCTCTTCCATTCACTCCAACGGGCGTGGCTGTCCGTGTCAATTGCCTCTTCGGAGCTAGTCTGGCCTGCAGTTATCTGGCCGCTTTCGGTGCTGTGCTGGCGAAGCAGTGGGTTTCTCACTTCTCTCGCGACCACCCTGGTACACTGGAGACGCAAGGTCGATGGCGCCAGCGCAGGCTCAGCAGGGTGGCCAAATGGCGCTTCCACTCCTCCTCCAACTGCCCCTCGTCACATCCGTGGCTGGTATAATCGACTTTCTGCATTCCATCAACCTCGTCACGATCGTTATCTCCGCTTTGTGCGCAATCGCAAATGTGCTCTACTTCGTATTTGTGGCTGTGACCACCCTGGACCCGGAATGTCCCTTCCAGACACCTATCTCCCTCTTCCTCCGTGACGTGTATATTCGATTCTCGAACTGGGCCCCTCATACATGGCATCGACTTCGACTCCGGTTCAAACGACAGCCCCACGAAAAAGCAACAAGATCTCACATTGCGCCTGCCTTGATTGTTGGGGAAACCACGAAACATGCGGTTCTCCGTGCATTCCAGTCCACCAAACTGCATGCCCAAAGCAATTATTCGTCCTTCCACGGGCTCGAGGGTTACTCAGAGCAGCTACGGAGCTGTATACAGAGCTACTCCGCGCGTTTAGAACACTTGTCGATACCGGGGCATACCACCACGAGGCGCTAACGGCTCACACGCTCGAACTGGGAGCTGGCTTGCGGCAGCTACGATCCGCCATATCTGCTGAAAGCAAAGGGAGTCAATGTGAGCGAGACGCCCATGGGGAAGGGCTCGAGCTGGCAATCTCTGTCAACTGTCTACGCAGGGATGACCACCTCAGGAAATTTTGCTATACCGCTCAGGGGAAGGATGAGGTATGCTCCGCCAAACGTGATGTCCGTGGAACCCCCCTCTAAGGACGACTCGACTTCCCCTCCAGCAGGTTGCGGAAACATGTCTCTCTCGCGTCAAGACGCTAAGGGATGGACACGAAGGGATGCGATATGCGGTTCCGGCGTGGTTCAACTCGGATTCGGAAGGTGAACCCGACTACTATGCATCGTTCAGCCAAGCCGGTCTAAACCCGACCTTACAGTCGTGCGCGGCACATGAAGGGAACTTGCCGCCTATTAGCGGTATTATTGTCCAACTGTTGGATCCGACAGCGAAATCGAGGGTCGAAGAGGTCGCAACGTCCGGCTTACTAGCCGCGTTCCTTGAACTCGCCGGACGCTTCTTAGCCGCCAACCGGCCATGTCGTTTACCGTACCGGATGTTTGGGTACATCTTCGACGTCTGGAGTGTGTGCAACACCAACTGGCATGAGGCTTGCTCGGCGCATGCTGACTAGTGGCATGAACCTAAAATCATGGAGCCACTTGGCGAATACGTTCAACGCCTGGGTCACAGTGACACTCGCTCCGTAGCGCCATACGTGCCCGATTCGTTCACGGGATACATCATGGCCATGGATGACCGCACGACGAGCGGTCCCTCCACCACCGAACTCCAAGATGCATATCGCAGGCTTGAGAAAGAAGCCAAAGAATGGTGGTGGGAGCCTATCCTACCCTCTATGGATCCAACTCCATCACTTGTAGCTTGCGGTAGTGAGCTTACGTTTTGACCAAGTTACCATAGAGGAGATACCCAACATCCGAATACCCCATCCGACCACCTTTTTTCGTATCACTTACTTCCTATTATGTGTACATCTGCGCTGGTTGCATCATGGCGGTGGTGTCGATCGAACTTTTCTTACTAGTACTGCTAAGTGCCCCGTTTTCCCCGTTCCTTCACGGGCCGATACTCGTCCACCGACGAGATATGATGACGTCCTATACCGCGATGTATCGTATATACCAATCTTAGACTAACCTAGGATCTCAGCTAAAATTAGCTGGCTCGGATACTTTCACCACGTGACGTCTCAAGCTCCATCAAAACATCTCCACTGTTAGCTTGCACCCCTTCCACTTCTCCCCTCGGTCAATACTGGGGTCAACAACATCGCTCTAACCCGGGCGCCTTGGGAGCGGTTCCACTACCAATATCGAGAAGTGAACGCGAACCTAAACCAACTCGCCAACCAGAAATTAACAAGGTGACCTTCCACCCTTCCACGTCAAGACGTGGTCAGAATGAACCAAAATACTTGCGTCGCTTGATTGCCGTGCTCCAAACTCATGGAGGAACTCGTGGAAAGCGGATGTTGCGACAGCAAACCAGCCTGGTGAAGATCGACGCCGGGTACGTACGTCCCACCTTCGGCCCTATTTTAATAGCGAAATGCAAATTCACTTATCAGGGGTCATGTTCTGACCTTGACCGATGCACGATGTTTCCACTCAGGATGTGCCATATAGCCTACCAGCTGGACGTTCAAGCCTCTCTGTCATGCCGTCGTATGCGTCCCACTCCGCCAACGTTGTTAGTTCAAGGGGGCCCTATAGGCTCGTCTGGGCTAATTCTTCGAGGGGCTTGCTTAGCCTTTCAGCCGTGTAGGTTCCGACATTCCAAAACTATCAGTAAGGTTTCGAAGGCCGAGGACAAATTGATCACGTGACTCGGCACTTTTCCCTGATCTGACTCTTGGATTTGCCGTTTTGCTTTCGGTACATGCGAACAACCTGCTGCAATCGAACAGCATCTCGTCAAAATATAAACGCCACTACCACCCTCTTCGGCGAGACGGCAAACCACTGACTCACAGCGAGCGCTAAGAAGACCAGGTGCTATCTTCGGCGACTCCGGGGAAAACGAACATGACCGGACGGCCACCTTCTTGCAGGCCCAGGCGAGCAAATCCGTAATATATACATTCTGGGACGAGATGCAGGTTTCGCCCCTCCCCACCGCTCATAATAACCGCGCGAACACTGGTTATACGGCCGTTAGCCCTCCGCTGTCCACCATGGACGAACCTCCAAGCGTGCCCTTCTCGCCTCGTCGACCTTATTTCCAACATCGAGCTACTGTATCGGAGTCGGGCGGGAAGTTCGCCCCTACGCTCACCGCGACGCCAGAGCCCATCAGTCCCTCCGCCGGCTCTGCCACCTTAGACGGATACCCGTTCGCTTCCCAGCCAAAACCTGGTGCCAATGCTCGTTCATCGATTGCTTCGTCGAGATCAGGCTCGTTTGATGGCCTGCAGATTGAAATCCCTCGTCAATTCGGGGAAGCAGGCGGATACTGGAATCATTACGATCACCTAGCCGATCGTCATGATAGAGATATGGTCAGGGTCCTCAGTGACAATCTCGACAGTCTACTAATATTTGTAAGTGGCGATTACTTGCGGTGTAGGAGTTTTGGCTCACGTTCCCTAGGCGGGTCTGTTTTCCTCCGTGAACACCGCCTTGATCGTTTTCACCTTCGATATGTTGAGCCCACCCAACGACGCTCAGACCGTTGCACTGCTCAAGCTCATCGCCCTCGGGAGGACCAACCTCACGGCAAACGACTTTGAGCCTCCCCCATTCACCCCGACAAGCGTCGCCGTCCGTGTCAACTGCTTCTTTGGTGCTAGTCTGGCTTGCAGTCTTCTGGCTTCCTTCGGTGCTGTTTTGGCGAAGCAGTGGGTTTCTCACTTCGCTCGCGATCACCCAGGCACGTTGGAGACGCAAGGCCGGTGGCGCCAACGCAAACTCAACGGCGTTGCGAGATGGCACTTCCAGAACGTCGTCGAAACCCTGCCGATCCTCCTCCAGATCGCCCTCGTTACATTCATCGCCGGTGTTATCGACTTCCTAAACTCCCTTAACCGAGTGGTCACCGCGATCGTGACTCTGTTTTGTGCCGCCGGCATCGTGGCATACGGCGTGTCTGTGATCGTGGCCACCCTAGACCCAGAATGTCCGTTCCAAACACCTGTCTCCCTCTTCCTCCACGAAGCCTACATTCGATGTTGGGACTGGGGTTCCGATAAATGGGATCGGCTTCGAGCTACTCTAAGACGAAAGCGCGGCGTTGAACCTTCGGGATTCGGTTTGGCTAATATTATGCCTACCGCGATCCCCTTGGCGCTCGGAGTAGCTGCGAGAGACACCCTTGTCAGAATCACAACACATACAGCGACCACAGATGTTAGCGAGGAGCAGAACGAGAAAAGGGAGGATCGGGAGGACCCTGCGGATGAGAAGGTGGACGACGAGATCGACAATCATACTGCCAGCTGGGTTGTGGAGACGTCCGAACATAAGGAGGCCCTCCTTGTGACCGCCAAAAATATCCCTGCTCTTCGTACCATCAAAGGCACCCGTCTTGGTCAAGGAGGGATGGCTTACGTCCGCTTGGGCTCACTATTCAAGGAAGCCCTGACCACCTGGAAGACTTCGGCCGGCCACGGATGGACAACTGCCCAGACTGTGTCGGCGCTAGAAGGCGCCCTGATATATGGTCGTGCACTCGCCCACTGTTCGATCGGAGGCCCCTCCGTCACATCTCGCCCTCATACGGTATCACCTCCCCGAATCATTTGGCCGAAGTGGCGGAAATCAACGATAAACAACGATGCCAACGAACTCCTGCTGTTGAGATCCTGCCTTGTCGAAGAGGTGCCCCGCGACTTTTGTATCAATCACGCTAGGGACTCTTTCCCTCAATTCTCTGCGGCCTTGCCCATCTATCTTGCCGGTCTCATGAAACCGTCCACCGAGAAAAAGAGATTCCGTATCTCCGCGTCCAAGCTAGACCGTATCACCCTCGTACAATGGCTCGCACACATGTCCTTTGCAAACCCTGATATTTCGTCGCCCACCATTCTTAACATCGGTGCATGGAGTCTCGGCAAGCTTCCCAGCATGATTTCGGGCACAGACGACAGTTTTACCCGAGAGCTTCAGGATGAATGGTGGCACGCCTACACATCGTGAGTGGCTTCTGAAGCTCAAGTCCCATACGTCGAGACTGATGCCGTACCTGCTCAGGGATAAGAATCTTTACAAGAACGTCGTTCAGGCACTCAACATGTACCATTACTACCAACGACTTCAAAGTGCATTCCAATCCACGAAAATACAGGCGCAAAGCGACTACTCCCCTTTCCTCCGACCCGAACAATACGCGGAGCTCTACACGGAACTA
>WSTW01000020.1:61444-91691 GCA_019632305.1 Tulasnella sp. 403 | reverse complement strand
GTGACCACCTGCTTGCCATTTGTTTCAACGCGGCTCTCACTACCCTCTTCGTAGTTGACCATAATGCTACCAGAGGACCTTTGTCCTTGGGCATCCCAATGCACGCGATCGTGTTCGAGGCTTTCCTGGAACCTGCGTTTTTTGCGTCGGTCGTCACCATTCATACCGCCGTGTTCTCCCCCTCCGGATTGAGCATGCTCATAGCTTCCCGTTCGCTTTCCGCCTCGTCCCCTACCGCGCCCTCGATGGTTTCCTTGGCCTCGTGTTGAGGTGGGGTTGGATGGGCGGTTCGCACCCTGAGGGCCGATTTGTGGGGAGTTGAATGTCGGGGCCGAGGGTGCCGGAGAGAGGTCTGAGTAAGATACAATCTGACGGCTCATAGGAGGACGTCCCGGATGGTGGATGGTGGTAAACGTCGCGGTTGATTAGACGTGCCCCGGATGCTATCTGCGTTATCCCCGATGATAAAATGCCGCATGATCGGCCCGCCGCTCTATCCAACACCGCTTGCATAGCCAACATCATTCACCGTCCATTCCAGGATAACACGCCGGTTACTTAACGTTTCGACGCCTGATGGTGGGGTCCAACGTTACATCACCTCATGTGTAGTAGGTGAACGAATGTTTCAGTCATCGGCTACCAAAGATATGAATTCAAAGCCGCGACAGATGATCCCACAGGCCCGTACCGGGCACCTAGTATATATGTGGACCATTCGCCTCCAACGGAACTGCGACCCACCCTTCCCCCCTCTACTCGTACTCTATCCACTTTAATTCCAATGCTACACTACCTTTTATTGGCCACCACGTTCCTCGCCCTTGGAGGAATCGCTGACGCTGCAGCCGTCCTGACACGGAGGACCAACGAATGCGACGCAACAGCCTTTTGCCCTTTACTTGGCGGCCCGAGTCAAGAATTACACCCACTCAATACCGCTTATTTCGTCGAACAAGGAAAAATGGTCAAATGCAGGTATCATACCCCCGATGATGCGTCCCTAGAATGCGCGTACAAGATCGAGGTATGGGACATGGACGTTAGTAATTAGCGTCTAGTCATCCTGACAACGATTGTCACTCTTTAGGGGCTGCCCGGTGCCGATGGTAATGTTAGATTTACCTTGGAAAACTCGGACAAGCAGAGCAGACTCTTTGGTGACACCTATGGAGTTGAATATCATGACGGTGAGTTTGTCACTAATCTGGCCCCCTGAGTTCCCTAATGCATCAATTTGCAGCTCAATACAAGACGGGCGACGGGCACTGTCCCCCACAGGATCCGGTGGACTCGGACTGCTATCTGCCGTGGAACAAACCTACGCAACCTGCACCTCCTTCCCATGACGACTACTGGACGTGCGACCTCTCATCCTCGGGTGATAACGCAGGTGGGGGTTCTGCCCGCCAACCGACCAGCTCGAAAGATGGGCGTCAGAAAAAAGACAAGAACAAAAAGTGCATCGTCATGTAGTGCTCTCCTGTCGTCGTCACTGTGAATGCATGTCTAGTTGATTCCTCCGCATGAGAGCAAGCTTGCTAGTGCAATCCTCCCTAGCCCTGGAGTTGCCGCATGCCCCTCCCCACCGGAACCGTCACGTATCGACGGCCAAACCGCCTGTTTTGATTCATGATCTTACAGCAAATCCACAAGTGTACATCACACACGGTAGTGAGGCTGTTTCACGGCCTGTAGTACCCTTCCTAGGGTCGCCTCATGTGAGGTCAAGGTAACTGATAGGATGAGGACTTCAAAACGACAGTAAGCTACGCAGGGAGATATCGCACGTGAAGTGACTAAGGTAACCTCGTGGATAGTCGAAGCGTAGAGTAGAGAGACCGTCGCCGTACTGTCCGTATAGCTTACATTTCGAACTCTCCAAGGCGCGTCCCGTCTCCATACAATCTCGCTTCTTCCAGACTTTGGTCGACCTCAAGTTAGAATCGGTGAGACCTGGCCTATCAGACGTTGATACATACCAACCAAACTCCAGCCTTACTTGCTTCGTATACAAGCGAGCGATTGTTTCATGACTCCCAACAGCTACCGACGGATCGTTAATTCGCAGCACAGCTATGCAATGGTCTCAAGGGGCAAATATCACACGGGATGCGTATATACACGGTCGTTGCTCCTTCATTTGTCTCCACAACCTACCATTCTTCACTCCTACCCGCACTTTATCCATTCTAATTACAATGCTATCCTATCTTTTCTTGATCACGCTTATTCTCGCAGGAATTGCTGACGCTGCGGCCATCTTAACACGAAGGGCCAACGAATGCAGCGTTTGGGACTTTTGCCCTGTGTTTGGCGTATCGGAATCATACCGCTATCACGCTGCCTTCGACCAACCCTCCAAATCTGTCAGATGCTGGTATCTTGCCCATGGCCCCGAGAAAAAAAGCGTGGAATGCAGGTACACGATTGAGGTATGGAACACGCAGGTTCATCCGCATGTAATCCTCTTGACGTCGATCACATCTATTCAGGAGCGTAGTACCGACCCAACAGACACCGGCACCACGTTCGTTCTGCAATCCGCAGGAAAAGACGCACACAGCAGCCAAGGACGTGTCGTCTCTAAAGGTGGTGTTGGGTCTGGATCCGCGAATCACGAACGTGAGTTTATCGCGCTGTGGCAGACTTGTGCATAACCCAAAGTTTATCCCTCCACATAGGCCCTTCAGATACAAGTTTGGAGTGTCCACCCCCGCTGGCTCCAAAAACTCTGCAGTGTTACCTGCCATGGAACGACCCAGCAATGCACTCCATCGTGAATGACTCGGGACTGCCATCCCCGAGCGACAACAGGCTTGATAATGCCTGGGAACCCCGATATTCGGAAAACGACAGATCCGGGCATGAGGATCCTGAACAGTTGCAACCACCGGCCAACTCGAAGGATGACTGTCAGAATGGCAAGCAGAAGGGTAAATGCAGCATCATGTAATGCTCTTAATCCTCGTGACTGCAAGTCTCGATTCTTCCGTATGAGATACACGACTGGCGCGATTGTCCGTACCAATATTGCGACCATATTCCCCCCTCCTTACTGGACTCGTCATCACATATCCGCGCCCTATATGAGCCATAGCAAAGCAAGACCAGGAAACGGGGGTTCAAGAAGTGGGATACCGGATTGGGGATCCAAGGGCGAAGCAGCCAAGCGTTCATCGCCCGCAGTGAAAACACATGTGGAAGCCTTTGTTGGCTCCATGACGCGGGATCGCAGGCTCACAGGACAGCCGTTTTATAAGCTGCGATAGACCACTGAGAAAGGTAGCGACCAGGACAGTGAGGACGGATGGAATTTGGCGATAAATTCCGACGCCGCCTCGTGCTCAAGTCCACGTGATCATAAGGGAGAAGTGAGTTCTGGGAACGTGAGTCGGATGACGATGATCATCGAGCCTTCAGCCACCATCAGCTGCTGCTCTGCTCAAGCCGGCTGAAGCTGAACGGCAACACTATCGCAATCTCATGAACCATCTATTTCGGACTGATCCACCGCTTTCCATTTCGCTCATCATGACATTCATTTGACATGGTCCGATGAAGCCGCCGAGTCAAAGGTGTTGGCGATTGTTTACGGTTCCTTCGTAAGCTATCTGGTCGGGGACGTTTTCAAACCCGATTCGTTTATACCCCAAAGCGCCAGTGCGTCGTCATCCCTGCCCAACGGCAGACCTTTCGCGTGGACCAAAGTCATTTGGAAACGGCGATGGTACATCGACTTTTAATCTGATCCTTCCGACATTATCTGCTTCGTATGTAAGCGAACGGTTGTTTCAACAACTACCGACTACTAACGAGCCGTTGATTCGAAGCACTATCAAGCGGTCCCCAAGGCCCGCACAGCACCCGGTAGGTATAGATATATATATATACGGTCGTTGTCCTCTATTTCCCCCCTTAAAAGACTCCCAACCTGCCATTCTCTACTTCCTCCCTTCAGCTACTCATACTTTATCCATTCTAACTCCAATGCTATCCTTAGTAGTATGCTACCTTTTCTTGACCAGTCTTGCCCTTGGGGGAATTGCAGACGCTGCGACCGTCTTAACACGGAGAGCCAAGGAATGCAGGGCTTGGGACTTTTGCCCTGCGGATGGCATAGGTTCGGGCTTACTCCGCTATTACGCTTCCTTCGATCTCCCTACCCAGACAGTCAGGTGCTCGTATCACTGGATATCCAGCACCGAAAGCCTGGAATGTGGGTACACGATTGAGGTATGGGACACGGACCCTTCTCGTGCGTGATTTCCCTGACATCGAACATATAGGAGCGGCGTGGTATCAACATAGATTATAATCCTAACAAGTTCATTCTGCAAAACTCGGGCGCGCATAGCAGTCAAGGACAGGTCGTCCGTGAAAACTCTGGGCTGTATAGGCACAAACGTGAGTTTGTCGCCCCAGAATCGCTTATGTGTAAGCTAAAATCCATCCCTGCGCCTCCAGCTACAGGCGAATTGAGATCAATTAAAGACTGTCCCCCGCCAGAGGGTCAGGGTGAAGTGACGAGAGAGTGTTATCTGCCGTGGAACAACCCTGCAGCGTTTCCTGTCACGAACGAACAAGACCTACAATTTCCGGGCGACGATGTCTTCGGTAATGACTGGCAACCTCCATCTCCGGAAAATGACACAGCCCTGAAAGAGGATCCCGAGGATTGCGACGTAGGACAAACGAACAATGGACATCAGCCAGGAGACAAGAAGAAGGCCGGTTGCTCCGTTATGTAGCGCTACCTTATTTCCTCCAGATGAGATGCAAGACTGGTCCGATCGGTGTGCCCATTCGTATATATCCTTCGCTATGCTAGGTAGCAAGGCCGTCACATACTCAAATCCACCTGTTTTGCTTCTCGGTCTGACAGCGCTTACCACTGACGGGCGACAACCTCCTCGCACTCACTCCAGACCTGGTGAGACGACATATAACTAATGACCGTTGCATGCGTCCTAACGGAAGCGACAATCGAGATACGTGCTATGCATAGCCCAAACACGTACCCTACAAAATAAAAACGGAAAACGGAGTGCAGCCGCAAGGGGCTTAGAGGTCCGGCGAAAATGACGTGGAGTTGGTCTACCGTACTCCACATAGCTGGGGTAACACACGATAACATACTTGGTGACTGGTCAAAAGCACAAAAACCTGCAGGATGTGGTCGAACTTTAGCGATACTCCCGCTACGCTCGTGAAGTTATAACCGAGCCTCATAACCCCCCAGTGAGACGACAATTCAGTGATCATTGCAGTTCCTGACCCTAAATGAAAGATATAACTATGCACAACCGAAAAAAGCGTGTACGCAAAAACCTAGTTAAAGAAGCAGAGCCCATGCGAATCCTATATAATGTCGACGGAGAGCAACTAGTGTGATGGTGTAACTGTAAAAAAAAAAAAGCAGAAACATGTAGAACCCCCAACTGCGAATAGAAGTTATAAAACCGTCTCTCGACGTACGATAAAAAGTCTCTTTGAGCACGACCAAAAAAAAAAGAGAAAGCAAATCCAAACCGCGAAACAACGACCTGATAAAAAACGTCCAAGAAAAAGAGCAAATTGCAGGAAAGAAAGCAAGACCAGGGTTCAACGAGTGGGGGGAAGATTTGGGGATCCATGGCGGATGACGAGGAGTTACCGTCCACAGCCCGCAATGACATCATAGAAAAACACGTGTGAAGGAGTGTGGAAGCCTGTACGTAGGACCAAGCTTGTGGGATCCCCGGGTCGACGGGATAACCATTTTAGCGATAGATTACTGAGAAAAGAGACTTCAAGGAGAGTGGGGATAATTTACCGGCGCCGTCTTACATCGCGGAAAAGGTCGAATGGGGATGAGAAGGCGCGTGCCACGATCATGGACGAGTGACGGTCACCTCGACCTCAACATCGCCTGCTTCGGACTCGTCCACCACCTCCCGTTCCTCCCATCCCGACCCAACCCCGACTCGTTCGACATATCCGACGACGATGCCGAGTCGGGCGGCGTCGGCAACCGCTTGTCCGTCACACCGTCCATCGAAGGCCGCGACGAATGCGAGTGTTTCACCCCGTCAACGTGTCGCGACTTTGCGTGTCCAGTCTCGCTCACACTGCGGTCCATCGGCACGTGTCCGCCTTCAGAACGCTTCCGGCGGTCTGCCGTAGACGTGGACCTGTGCACCACGACCGAATGCTTTGCCAAGTGTTCCTGCGCCACGCGGACCGGCGACCGAAGCAGGTCTTCCGCCGCCGGCGCGGGGACGTACGGTAGGAAAGGAGCCGGACGTCCAGCCTCTCTGCCATAGCTCGTTTCTTCCGATCGTCTGCCTACAGAGTCGATCTCCATCGGGACATGTTTAGTGTTTTCTCGAGATGAGAAGCGTGTGCCGACGAACGTCAGAGGGTTTCGCAGCGACCCCGAAGGCGCAGGCGCCGTCGTTCCTCGTGATGGCACCCGGCTGAGGACCAACTGCGATTGACTAGGAAGAGGAATGGGCAATGGTGGAGGGACGGCAGTTGCATTGGATTTAGACGAGGACGAGGACGTAGCAAGCGATCTCGACGACTTCGAGGGTGCCGTACCCCCGATAAACGATGACGATGACGACGACGACGATGACGACAAACCACCAGCCGTCGGAGTCGCCACGCTACCTGTACTATTCGATCTCGTCGGCTGTGGACGAGTCGGCCTCGCTGGTCTCTCCGGTCGCTCATGATCCGGTACCGGCGGCCGATCCTCATCAATCTCCATCCTGTCTCTTTGTCCATACTTTGTACTCGCCCCACCGCTGCTCCGACTCCTCTGGACTCCCGCGTTGGTAAACGCACTCGGTGGAACACTGACGGGCTCGTCCCTAGACGACGAGAGCTTTCTCATGCTCGTACTGCTCGCATTTCGTCTGTGGGTTTTGGTCTTCGTCACGACCCCGGTATTCGGGCTCGCTTGAGGCGGGTCGAGGTCCATCGGGACAGGCGGGTGATGATGCCAGCTGGTCGGGGGCATGGCCGACGGACCCGATCGAGACAGATCGAGCCGTTCACCATCAGTATACGAGGCTTTGGGGGGAATTGGCATGGGGTTCGCACCATTCCGTCCCATAAACTGCTCGGCGATCGGCGTGTCACTCCCTCCGAGGCCGGGGTGCAGTTGAGGGGCTCGAGGTAACGGTTGTGGCGGCGAAATGGTAGGTTTTGTTCGTCCACCAAGATCCGAGTAGGGCTGTGAAATGGGGGCTTTGGATCCGCTAGCACTTCGGCTCGTCGGGGAGAGTGGCTGCGGTTGCGAAATGGGTGGCTTACCCCGCCCGACGTCGGGGTACGTTTCGCCAGGAGGCACGACGATCTTCATTCGACCTCCGCGTTCGGTATAATGACGAGTTGTCTTGTCCTTCGCGGGCGGAAGCACCTCCTGGCGTGCCTGAGGTTCCTGGTGCGCCAAGGGGGATGGCTGCGACCGCTCGTGCTTCACCACTCCGGAAAGAGCAGCAGACATGGACGATGTCGACAATGGCGAAGATGCCCCACTTGCGCTGGATCCCGAAAGCGAGGTGGAGGCAGACGCAGGGCTTCCGCTTGTCTTCATCCCAGAGTTGTGACCACCTTCACCAAAGCTCTGGTATCTCCTCCGAGTGGGATCTACGACAAACTTGGCCCCGACAGAAGGATCGCTTCTTGCGCGGCTGGAACCTGCCACGGTAGACTGGGGGAAGACCACAAGATCCCCGGCCCCACCCAACCACGCCCGTCTCGTCGCCCATGATCCAACGTCTCCCTTCTCGAAGCCATTCAATATGGACACCGGTGGACAAGTGGACGGCCTGCTGGAAGGACCTTGGTCGGTTGACGCACGGGTGACAGTTAAGGACGGCACGCTCGAAGAATCACTTGAAGATGCGGGATCCGTGCCGCTATACTGGGGTGCCGCGAGGTGTCCTGACACAGGATATTCGTCGTCCATAGCCCCGGCCAAGATCAGGTCCATGAGAGGGTATTCCCTGTACATGCCGTCCGGAGTCTTGTCACCGGCAGCCAGTGCCGAACACTGAAGGCTATCGGCCAATCCAGAGAGATCTGCGAAAGTACATGGAAAAGATATCCATTCAGCAAAGTCAATCACATTGTGACCACAAGGAATACGTACCCAATAGGAAAGGCCTGACAGTCCTCTTCCCAGGTGGTCCGTCTACCACAATGTCCTCGGCACCAACACCAGCTTCGCCATTGGCGCTCCCACCAAAGCTCCAGCTCAACAAAAAAGCCTCCAGGTTCCGAATCAATTTTGCATTGCCGGTGTTGTTGATGCTCATAAGCGAGCTTCCTGCGCCACCCAAGCCAGAAGTTACCGTGGGCATCACCGTAGCGGTAAACGGCAAGACGTGAATGAGCTTCGGTAAACACGGATGAATCGATGCAGGGTAATTGGACGAGGATGAAGATACCCGCGGAATGGGTGGTTGGTTGCCACCTTCTTCGGAGGAAGACGGGCGGGAGATTGGGGGTGTAGGTAAACCCTTGCCTTTGGCAGAGGCGTTCGAGCCGCTAATACCACCAAAGAGGTTAGTCAATGATAGGCTAAGCCGTTTCGCGGTAGACGTGCTGCGCCACGTGTCGGTGGATAAGGCGCGACCGGAGGAAAGGCCTCGTTCAAGACCGCCGAACCTCCCTCTTTCCCGATTTTGTTTTCCAGATTTCGCGACAAGGGGGACGAGGAATTTTCGCGCAGCCGTGGTGACCAGGATGGTTTGTCGTAATAGGAGTTTATTGTGAGCGGCCATGACGTGTGATGTGGCAATCGCACCCCGCCCCAATTGACCTTCAAGGCCCGTGGCGGAAGAGGGAGGCAGGAAATTGAAAAGGGCATCAAATGAGGGCCATGAGGTTGATGCAGGAGGCGGGGTAGATGACTTGCGGCGGGTGAATGATGTCAAGGAAAACCTCCGTTTCTGGGGAGGAACCGTTCGATCTGGAGCAGTAGTAGCATGAGAAAAAGAGGAGCCATGCCCCAAAACCGATGTGGCGTGCTTCGGTGTGAGGACATTCGCAGTGGTCGACAAATTGAGTGCCGAGGCAGAGGGACGGAGAACCTTGCGCCCAGTGGCACTGGACATGGATCCTTGACTGTCGTCGCTAGTCGGAGAATCGACGACATAAAGCGAATCTGAAGAACCCGTTGCCAACGAGCTGGCGTCACTTCGGGAACCTATCATGAACCTGGCCGTCCAAGGCATCAGGTTGCCGTCCGTATTAGCATCCGTGGAACCACCTGTACTGGTTCCAACAGCAGGCTTCGATTTGACCTTCCGCTTCCAGCCCCCTTTCGTGGGTTTGGGGCTGATACCATCCCCAGGACCCTCGCCTTCGTACAACAGCGCAAAGGCCGATTGGTTTTGCGGGTCAGCACGCCATCCGTTGGCAACACGTTCTGCCCATTCAAGAACGGTGTTAAGCCTGGAGGCGGTAAATTGGTCGGAAGCCGGCGGTCCAACGTGTGCAGAACGGGGAGAAGTCCCGGTGCCGGAGATCGCATTGTTGGCCTGATGGGAGGCTAAAACGTGACTGGGAACACCCTTAGACTGCGCATTATTATTGGCATCAGCCGGCCGAGGTCGTAGTCGGAGGATTCGGATTGCTGGGACGCATTTTTGCGGCGTAATCGCGAGATGGGTATCCGCGCTCTTTTGGGATTGAGGCGTGGACGAGGCGAGGCGGAGCAAGTTTCAAAGTAACGCGAGAGAGCCAGGGGTTAGGATGGGATGAAAGGGACGAGAGAGAGACGCACCGCAACGATGAGGACAAGCGAGCCACGCAGATAGTTTGAGGAGATGATGGGCTCCAACGATGCCAACGGAGGATCTGGTCAGTCCGTCAGCGAATGAAACACGAGCCGATGCAGCGCGTGCCGAAGTGGCTTTGGGCGACACTCACCCCCCAGCACCAAGACCACCTTGCGGCCCCGTTCACGTCTCATGAGCTCATCGAGCCTGGCCGTGTCCACTTCCCATGGCTTCCTGCGCGACTGCAGCAGACTGGACGTCGCAGAGGCACTGGAGCTCTGTGGGGCGACAATGTGCTTGATCTTGGACGGTAGCGAGCCGGGATTGTGCGGGTCGGTGGGGAATCGTAAGGCGGGACGGAAGGAGTCGTTGTTGGGCCGTCGAGGGTGAGTGGGTGATGAGCGGTCTGTCATGATGAATCTGGACGATCGAGCAGGACGGCTGCGACCGCCGTGGTAGCGACGACGAGGGGGTGTGGGGAAGGGAGGAAGGGGGTAGCGAGGAGTGCCGAGGCGTCGAAATTCAATAGGAAAATGAGCTCGGACTGGCCCACAACCAAACTGATTTCAACCAGCAATCGCGGGGTCAAACAAACACGACCAATCGCCCTTGACGTCACCTCAACTCTACTCTCCCACGGCCAATTACCTGGCATTCGCAACGACAGCCCACCAAGAATCAAGCTAGACAAAGCATCCATGGAAGAAAGGAGACAACACTGTACTAGTAAAACGTGTGCGAGCTGGAAAGGGGTGAGGACGAGCAGAGATATGACAACAGCTTCACGCCTTCCCGTCCCCACTCCCACCCCTGCGGCGTCAGCCGATCATCGCACAAAATGGGAGAGAAACAACAGAATTCAACGTTACACACAGCAAATAATACCCCAGTACCCCTCCCCATAACGCCCCCGACCCGCCGCAGGACGGACGCTCTGAACCGGCCAGATCGGTTTCTCAACCACCAACCTTTCCAGCATCCTTCTTCTTTTGCTTCCGTGGTGGCGTTACTGGCCGTCCCATATTCATCCCACCGTATGGATACTTGGCCTTCTTTTCTGCGGGTTTCAAGATCTACGTTGTCGTGTGCGAATCGGTAAAACATCGCGATAACGGTCAGCAAATCATCCAACATCAAACCGGAATAACCCACCTGGAAGGAACATAGCAGTGTTTCATCCACACTCATCATCGCTCCGGCATTATCAAACTCGCCACAGTAATTTGGTGCAGAGAAAAGTGTCACCAACTGCCGCTTGGCAAAGAACTCGTACCCATCCTCGACCACCTGCAGCAGACAAATGAGATTTCACCACTCGCACGGCATGGGCGACGACGCACCTGATGCGCCCTGCAGATCAAATCCATGTCGTGCTTCTGCAAAAACCTCGACACCACGTCAGGGCCGAACGTGAACGACACTCCTCTGTCGTTTTCGCTCCACCCTGTAATGTCCTTGTCCGGATCCGACCATAAGAGGTCGCAAAGCAGACCTATCCGAATAACCACATGAAACATGTCACGCGACCGGCGGTATCAGTACCCCGTATCATACACGAATGCGCATAGCGTGGTGCCACAGCAGAAAACAGTCAGCACTCGACGCTTGATCCCGCAAATAGGAACTGACCAGTATCGGGTACATCCGTCGGCCGCATGACCCGCCGGATTTGCTCCATACTCTGCAAGTCTGGACTTAATCCCCCATGCATAGTGAATATCTTTTCGTCTATGATAGCGGCAATGGGAAGGCAGTTGAAACAGTCGGTAAAGGTTTTCCACAGTTTGATATTATAACGGCGTTTGCCTGTCCGTCACAAAATCCACCGAGGTTCGCAAAAACAGGAAATAGGGTTAGATGCATCGCATCAGGCACCGGTCAACCGCACATACATTCATCGTAAAACCCATAAATTCGATTAATGCTTGCACACTCGTGGTTGCCCCGCAGGATGAAAAAGTTCTCGGGGTACTTGATTTTGTATGCCAGGAGCAGACATATGGTTTCCAGCGATTGTTTGCCACGGTCGACGTAGTCCCCAAGGAACAGGTAATTTGCTTCTGGCGGGAACCCACCATATTCGAAAAGGCGCAGGAGGTCATAGTACTGCCCATGGATATCACCTATATAGAAGTAGATGGAACAAAGCAGGTCAGATAAGGCCTATTGGCGTCAGAAATGCAAACCCCTTGGTGACTCACCACAAATCTTTATCGGAGCTTCTAGCTCCAACAAAATTGGCTGGTTGATGAAGATCTCTCGCGCTTTTGTGCAAAGGTACTTGATCTCATACTCGGCGAGTTGGACTGGTTTGCCAGGTCGGTTACCCCGTACTGCCGCATGCCAACAAAGGAGTCAGCGTTCGCTCTCAGTGGTGACGCCTCACCACAACGAAGGGTGGGGAAGCATGGGAGAAATAAACCCATGGCATCGGCCGAGATCGCGGCATGGCACGCAGGCTGATAGCAGCGTTTCATCCTGGACTGCAAGACCACGCACCGCACCGCAGGCCAGTGACAAGGCCAGCGCGACAACGAGTGGTCAAGAGCAGACCATCGAGCACAAAACCACATATCGTCTTCCGAACCGTTTAGTCGTCCATTGTGCGGACGAGGAGGCCGAAAGGGAGTCCGAAGGACAAGTCCCACCCCAGCTTTTTTGTGTCAAACACGGTGTGTCCCCCCAGAAGGGAAGTGAGGAGGCAGGAGAATTCCATCATTTGACTCACCTTCAAGCAACCGATCAATGACACTATCTAAATCGATTTCCGGGTCGGCCATTTGGATGATAATGTAGCTTTATAGGCGAGGGGATTGAGCGTAGAAGGTATTGTAGCGTGTAGCGGGGGCGTCTTCGGACAAGTCTTCTGCTTCGGTCGGGAAACAATGAAGGCTGTCTGGGCGTCGTTAAGAGGTGGTTGAAACGACAAACGTCGGAGGGGTTTGGATCGGTGCTTTGAGATTGTGAATATGACTGAGCGGAGCCAACTTGCAAGCCGACTGACACTAGATCGTCCAAGACGGTCCTAGGGTATGTCGTGCTACGACAAGGTGGAAGTTGTCAGCACAAAGACGGCTTGGTGGGAGTAGCGAGCAGGTAAGGGTATGAATGTCAAAGTAAACGCTTGAGTACGGCTAAAAAGGAAACGACTCCACAGATGAAACTATGCTGATACGCTCCTACGCCGCACCAAACCACAGGCTCTTCGCAAGCAAGATGCGAGTCCGGTGCTCTAAGCGTGGACCCGTCGTCTTGATCGTGTCCAAGTGCACATCACCGCCCAAGATGGCGAGAGGTTCGGTGTGAGAAAGGAGGCGACTCACTGGACAAGATCGCACGGAAAGAACGACTTGTAAGTTGAAGATGACGGGACGACGACGGGAAGTGTGGGCAGGAATCTCCCGTCGTTAGGTGGATCTGGGATGCTCGGGGAGGAACGGTCTGAGGGGTTGTGCACTCGTTAGCGTGTTGGCAAAATCATCCCTCCAACATTTGCTGCTGTTTGTCGGCCTACCACCAACCGACACTCCCCGCACCCCATCTCCCTTGAATCCATCCTGTTCCCTTTCACTAGCCTACTGACGAGCATGAAATTTTTTAGCGACCGCGTTCCTTGGCACTCGCAGACCCGCTTATTGACCCTGCAAGGGATCCAATTCTAAATCTGCCCCATCGCCTCATGGTACCATCAAAACGACACGCAAACACTTTCGGCCATAGGTCATGGAAACTACCAAACTCCGTCTAATCTGCGAGCTCTGCACTCCCCAGTTATGGTGGCCGACCACATGGGAGTCCCGAGTGTTCAAGTTTAGCCTTTGTTTCATCCTTCCTGTTGAGGTCTGATCCTCAAGAGCTACCAGATGGTACTCGAGATCTCCGAAATACCATGTCCGACAACCGTGACTGTTTACGTCTTTCGCGCACACGCTCCTCGGCATAACCACGGCCTATTCGTTCCCCCAAGTAGACAATATTGCCGTCGCCTTGACAATCCCACACCCCACACTGTCTCCATCCTCATCGTCCCACCACCGATTTACCCTCTCTGAGACATATCTCGGTCAATTCCTCCGAACACCTCCAGAGGCCCTCCGCCAAGTCCTTGTTTCGCGCGTATTTGCTTGGCTCGGAGATTCGGTCAAAGGGCCGCAAGTACGCGCCTTGGAACTTTTCGCGGTTCGCTTTCACCACGGGCGACGCTGCTGCGAATACGGACGTGTAGGCCCCTTCCTCAAGGCTGAACCCGAGGTTCCTAATCAGGAATTGGATGACGGGCCCGAGGATCGGGAGACTGTCGAGGTTCCCGAGCGAGCCGCCGGTCCCAATGACCCCTGGATGCACCGCGATGCATGTTATCGGTACCTTGGACGCGTTTAGCCTTGACTGGAGCTCTCTGGTGAAGAGGACGTTGGCGAGCTTCGACAAATCTGCAGAAGATTGTCAACGTTGTGATTGTTGATTCCCAGCACCCCAACCCACTGTAGCGTTTGCCTCCTTGGAGGAATGACTCTCCGGGGTATGCGTTCCATCCCTCCAGCGTGCTAAAGTCCGGCTCGCCGGAGATACTCGCATGCAGGTCGGATGACAGCTGAAGAACGTTGGTTAGTAGAGCGTGCATTTCCGGACGCCGGATGACGTACCACAACGATTCGGACATCCGAATCAGGATCCTCTGCAGTCTTCCGAAGGAGAGGGAGGAGCTCTTGGGTAAGGACAAACGGTCCTAAATGACTGTTGACCGTTCCGAAACATCAGCCATATATCAACCACCACGGGGATGTCTTGACGACATACTTGGTGGCCATTGTGTTGCTGATCGTCACTCCTTGGGAGATTGGCGTCCATGCCTTGTTCATGCTTGCGGCAGAAAGGAATATTAGCGCCGACGAGCACTGAATAAAAGCCGGGGCGAACGTACAGCCCAGCGTTATGCACCAAGATGTCGAGTCTGCTGGTCTGAATTAATAGGCGCTCCGCGGATTCCTTTGCTTTCAGGGGCGTGCTGACGTCGACTTCGAGCCACTGGACAGATCCGGCGGAAGGGCTTGACGCAATGGCAGCCTTGATTCTTTCAACCGCATCTCTTCCTCGAGCTTCATTACGAGCGCCCAGGTACACCTGGTCGACGTACAGTAAGTAACTGATGTGTAGGTGATCGATACGGCATATCACCTTTGCCCCTCGTTCAGCAAGTTGTTTTGCCGCCTCATAGCCCAACCCGGTGCTTGACCGGTTCAAGAATGTTAGACAATCCAATCAACGGCGAGGACGACGACGCACTTGGCTCCAGTTATAAGAACAACCCTCCCGTCCAGTGGCGGGATGTCCTTCTTGGGATCGAACTGAGAATAACCGGACAAGAGTCGAGGGAAAATCATGGCGAAGGCGAGGTATCGTGCATCAATACGCTTCTCCCTCGACTCGCTTATAAAGGAGTATTTTCCAGAGTCGCAGCGACGATCCTTGGCACCCACCTCGAGAACCTCGGATCACCGAACGTGTCCGACCCAATAGCGAGCTACGACCCGTAGGCTTTCTGATTAATCATCCCGATGAACAACGCGTAGTGCATATGAAGCGTGATGGGCCTCCAGGGCGGATTCGGGGATACGCCGAGCCACGCGTCCTATTCGAGTCTGCTGCCCCTTACTTGGTACGTGTAACTTGTGTTTGTAAGCATGAAAATGCTGCTTTATAATACTCTTTCGAAGGCCTTGGAATGATCGCTTTATTTGTCCGCAGGTCTTGGCAGCGATCCATGATCTTGTGCCTGCCGCCGGCTACCAAACATACCATCTTCCAGATAGCACCTTCCTACCTATTTCCCCGCCCTGTGATACTATTCCAAGCCTATGTCTCGATTCTAAGAAATAGCGGCAATCAATGGGTGAACATATGGTTCAGCACCTCAACGTACGGTGCGAATGCGAGAAACTAGGAGTCTTCTTGTACGATCGGGGAAATTGACGTGCGTCATTGTTCCCAGCCTCTTCTCTAAACTTCATTCATGTGCGTTCTTCCCGACTGTGGTTAAGGAGTAAGGCAGGTGCTCCTCCGGACCTCATGCCACTCTCTTCCGGATGACGAACATACCGATATCAACAATCTACTTCTTCACGCCTTTAGGACACCATCCTACTCTCCCGGACCGTTCTCCGTTATCCCATACATCTACCGAACTCGGGTGTCTGGCTCCCAACGATGCTCCGAACATCAACTCCCGTATCCCAGACTTGTGCCATGATTTGTGGCATTTTGCTGCAGTGCTACCCGAAATCCTGGCAATGGGTATTGCAACCCATAGGCTGGCTTGTGGCGCATACACGAGAGGTGGGGCTGCCGGGGTTTTAGAATCTGCCATCTTTCGGTCGCTCTTCTAGGATGTCTTGCTGTTCAATAGTGACCCTTTTGTCTATCCAATGGCCTCTATCTCCCTGTCTTCCGATGGCTACACATTGGATATCATCTTGACATGGGTATGGGCACCTGCCTTTAGCTCTTCCCCATCCTGCTCACCGTATCGAACAACCCATAGCTCCCCCTGTCGTATCGAGCAGTCCAGCCTATCGCATAATGGGAGACCATCGTGCATTCCTGGAGCCCCGACAACGCCCCGACTCTGTTCGAACATTCGCACTCGAGAAGGCCACAAACCTCGCATGATCCACCAAAACTTCACCCCCACGTAAACATTGCGGCAGTTTCGAAATTCTATAGAGCTTGTCGGTACCTAGAGCCACTGCGTCACACGAGGAGGGCTCTCGTAACGACCGATGATCGCGCTCTGCGTCCACGCCGTGGGTCCTGATACACACGCGCACCCGCCCCCGTGCCAATTCAAAGTAACACGCACGGGCGCGCTACTTTTAGAGGCAAATTGTCCCTAGGACATCCGTACTCGAAACATCTATAGTAGGTCCCGACCTCTCGATCGCACTCTTCCCTATAACGTACAATTGGGGTTTAAATTCTCCAGGGTGCCGTCAACAACTCCACGCTCAGGACGGGCTGCGCAGAGGGACGAGGAGCACTTGCACACCCCCTTAGTAGCTTGCGTTCCCATACACACGACCTGACCCGCCAAATTTCTACGACATGTAGGGGTGGCTTCCCGCCCTTCAATATCAACGCAATATACTTGCTCTGTCGAGGTTGAACCCAAAGGCTTCTATCGTGGACTTAGGAGAAGCGACGAAGGCTATCTCGCCACCCAATCGAACCGTCTGCTGCGCTCCTTTACGACGCCCCCGATTGCGACTCAGTACCTTTGGAAACAAGATACACAGCGATTGAGTGATGCTGGTTACCATTGGGCACGGGGAAGAACGTACCCGAAGTGTTCGCCCACACGCCCCTCAGATATGACCGTGTATGGAAAGCACCAGTGTATTACTCGATAGCAAAAGGCGCGTTCTCAACCAAGAGTACAAAGACTACCAGAAGAGAAAACACCGACAAAAGCCTACTACTAACTAAAAGGCGAACCAAAAAAAAGGCCGATTTGTATGTAGATTGGGGACCAAAAGCACGTGACACCAGATAATGTACAAGAGGTTAGCGGAATTCACGACAGCGAGAGCAGACAAGGAAAACAGAATAGAGTTACGTCCACGTCTTTTTGTACCGAGTGGGGAAATGAGCCGAGGTCCAACATCAGCGTCAAGGAGAAACACGAAGGGACAACCAGACATATACCAAGACCAAGACATAACCGTAGCTTGCGGCGGAGAGTGGACAGGGGGTACAGGGGGTACGATGAAAGGTGGGAAGGGGACGTAGCAAGGGGCATGACGAGACGTGACGGGGCGGTGGGGGCGTTTATCAGAAGTGAGGAGAGTACGAGTCATGAAGAAGTCGATTGGGAAAGGTCGGATCGGTGTTTATGACGAGATGAAAAGAGGCGCCCCACGCGGTGAAAAGAGACGGACGAGAATGCATAATGAGAACTCAGAGGCGTTTATAGGGGGTACCTGAACGCCTTGTTTTCCTTGTCGGTAATGTCCATGAACTGGATGGGCACCTTGACTTTGACGACGGTGCCATCCTCACGGGTGGTCTCGACATATCCGTATTCTTCGTATTCCTTGCCAGAGGCGAGCTTCTCGGCATCACGGCGCTTGTTCTCGCGAAGGAGATACCAGCGGATGATGAGGATGATGATGATATCGATGATGTAAGTGGTCTACGAACATGGGTCAGAACCTAGGCGTTGAAAATGGCCAATGAACTTACGGTGAGGATGGCAAAGGGGACAGTGTTGCGTGGGCGGTACTTCTGCTTCCAGAATTGGGTGCAAAGCATCTGGCCAAGAGCATAGCCGATCAAGAAGATAGCGTTGACGGTCATTTTCTGTGACAGGAGTTGTCAGAATCACTGTCCGTCGAGTATCAGGGCGAATACGCACCTTGGTGTGTCCAGCAACAACAATTGCGCAAAGAGACAGAATCATGATGAAACCTACACCACCCGTCTGGATAATGTAGATGTTGGTAAGGAGACCGGCTTTGTTGCTGAGGGGCAAGAAAATGAGGAAGAAGCCGCCGATGACGTTGGGCATGAAACCAATGGCAGCAATGATGGTGCGAGAATCAGTGAACCTCCGAAGGAACAAGCCACCAAGGGTGATGGAAATGACCATGGCTGCGCCAGAGGGAATGTTGAGCAAAGTGGTTTCGAGAGTGGTGAATCCGAAGCCCTTGATGACGATGCCATACATGATACCCAGACCGCCCTGGAGGTTAGAGATGGCTGCGAAAAGGAAGAAAAGCCATGTCTTGGGGTCGGTAAGGGCCTCGATGAATCTAGACCAGACGTCAGATGGGGCGCGGACCAAGGAACGGGAGTCACCCACTGATAGCGCTTCCAAACTTTGGTCTCGATACCATTCTGGTTGATACGAATGCGCTGAACAACATCGACTTTCTCTTGATCACTCAAGAAAACAGCAGAAGAAGGGTTGTCGGGCATGCGCCAGAAGTAAAGGATGGAGACCGCGAGCGAAATTATGGCCATAATGATCAGGAACCATTGCCATCTGGTAGAGACGAGTTATTAGACCACGGCAGCTACCATCAACAGTCCACTTACGGGCGAGGGTGGGCAGTCTTGCTGAGATGCGCAACACCGAAGGCGATGAAACCAGAAATGACCTGAGCGAGACCGTTGCACATGAAGGTCCAGCCAAGACGCTCGGAGATCTCGACACGGGTGTAGAACATGGAAATGATAGTCATGATGCCGGACGTAATGCATCCCTCAGAAGCGCCGAGAAGGAACCGCAGCGTAACTGGATGCAACAAATGAGAATGGGATCCGAAGAAGACCAGAAGACGTACAGAGACCACCATAGTTGTGGCAAGTAGCTTGAAGCCCAATGCAAATGCTCCAGAAGAAGATGTTGATGGCAATGTACTTGGCGATGGGGAATCGTTGCATCATCCAGGCGTGTGGCCATACGAAAATGATGTACCCAATGTAGAACGCCGTTCCAAGGTTGTTGTACTCGTCTGCGTTGAGGTGCGCATCCTGCAAGATGCCCAAGATGGACGCGGCTCCTAGGGAGTTCCTGGAGTAGACAAATAATGAGCAAACAAGGAATTTCATTTCCGGCGGGAAAATGGACCAACTTGTCGATGAATTGCACTGAGAGGAATGCGATAAGTCCGGTCAGCACGGAGACACAGTGGTGAGGTAGAGGCGACTTACGAGTGTAGAGAATGCAGAGGAGGGGAAGCATATGGCGATCGAGCTTCGCCCTGATCTTTTTTGCTACAGCTGGATCGAGGGGAGCATCGTCGGCGTGACCTGCAAAGACGCCAACGGTAACGTCGACACCCGCCTCAGCTTTAGCAACCTCGAGACTTTCATCCGAGGTGTACTGCCGCTTCTCGTCGAGCGAGGAGACGGATCCGCGAGAGCCCTTTTTTGTGAGCTCCGGAATATCGGCAGCCACCTGGTCCGATGCTTTTATGGACATTTGGAGGGGATGGTTCGGGGACGTGCCGGGACAAGTAGCGGGGGGAGGAGCGAAGGGAGGGGAACGAGGAGACCAAACTCTTCGATGCGACTCAAAGAGAGGAGCCAGACATTTTATACTTAGGTGAATAAAGTAAACGGAAACCCGGGTATTGTGTACTGGGGTTCCTTCTCGCGAGGGAGCTGATCTGAGGGTCGTGCTCGTTCCTGGTCCATAACAGAAATTTCCGCTAAACCTACAAAGGAAACCCACCTGGCCGTTCCTCCTCCCACCAGGTCTTGTCGGTAGAACCTTTCATGCCTGCCACCTCTCGAAGTACACCACCAACACTACTTTTTATGGGTTTTCGACGAGTTAAACGCGTACAATTGCGAACATCGGAGGACCATCGAAATTTCCACTGGGCACCGAGACTATGGGATACCCTCATCCATCAAGGGCTGCGGTATCTCGAATAAATCCAGGAAATTACTGACGCAACATCGGTGACCTAATACGGCTAAAGGATATCGTTCAAGCCCCTCCCTTTGTGAGCACGACGTTGCAGACTCTGGCGTCGACAGTCGGATGCGCCTCGAATGTTTTTTCTTTTCCTTTCCACCACGAATCTACCCTACGCCACCGGGGGTCTCGAAGTCGCATCTTGCAGCGTTCGTTTCAGCTCGTTCATGTGCCTTGACTTCCATCTCACCAGCCCTTTTCCGGGTCATCGGCACGTCAAGCCGCGACCTTTCCGCTCGTCATCGGACATGTGGTTCGCTGACGAGCCAAGTCCAAAAGCGAAAGCACAGCGGGGAGCTTTGCACCTCTAACGGTGAGCGGTCCAGTCTCCCAATTCAATCCATTTATGCTGCTATAATTGCATTCTGTCGAGGTAAAAGCGTTCGTGCCTACGGGAATCACCGGTCGCGATTTGGTCGACGATGGCATTCATTTCACTGGCTCGGGGCACCTAATTAGGTATGAGTCTTCATCTGAGTGACGCCACCTGGCCTGTGCTCGTGCCATGGTTAGGTGCCTCGCAGCACGCTTCGAGCCTTCGGACAGGCTGGAGCCATCCGATCCGTCTGCACCTGCCTTTTATTGCCACCCCAATGCGATAGACATTTGATAATCGCTACTATCAACCTCAAGGTTCTTTCGGACCCCCCTTGATTCACCAGACGAACTCCCGACTTTCTTTCCGTGATCCACGTTCGCCCCCGGTGATTCATCTACCAGTCTTTCGAGCGGCAGCTTCCCTGCCTGCTGAACTCCGTCTCTGTTCTCCTTTTACTGTTCTGCTCTCTCTTTGCGCCACTGGACCTGGGCCGAACCGATCGGTACCCCTGGGCTACAGACACCGAAGCCATCGGACTACGCCTGAATTCATCACTGCTAAGCGCATTCCCGACCAATAAATTGGACGTCCTCTATCTCTCGGCACGGGACAAGCTTTCTTCCACCCCTGGGTGCGATATCATCTGACCCCGACCACGAACGTCCCGCCTTGTTATGTCGTAACAAAAACGTTTTTCCATACACGCGACGACGGGGATTACCTTGCGACAGCCACTCACGTCTTCGCTGTGGCTCCACCTTATCTCTGGGCTTTGGTGTGTGAGTCTCCTCGCAAGCTTCTGCCGGAGACCAACAGCGCACCCCCCGACAACTTCTTAAACTATCGCATGGGCGCGGTTACCAAAAGGGAAGCCGTGTATGTAAATACCCTGCTGGTCTTCTTTGGCAGCAACTAAAACGACACGATTAGCCTGACGGCGCCATGTTTTGCTTTTTGCTGCCCTCCGTCGGTTCACAATGATTCCAAGTTGTTGATAAGCGGATTTCACCGGTGAAAGCTCCAGCAATACGGGTCTCCCCACGGCTCGTTTTCGACCACTGGCGGAAGTAAGTAACTTCGCATCTCATTGAATAAATGTTCGTGGCTGAAATTGGGTTGTTCTCTTCCAATTAGATGCTGCAGGATCGGTACTGAACTTGACTGGATGCGGTTTCTGCACAACGTCTTGAGCTGCCGGGTTGTCTTACCTCGGCAGCAGTATGTGCAGCGCCAACACGTTGTGTCGCTGCAGATCACGGTTCAGGCTCGCCCCCAGCATTGGTCCTGGATCGTATGATCCTTGTGGTTGTCTCGATTTTGTCTCGCTCTGCGCAAAGCGCTCACCGCCGGGTAAGTACTCCCCGTCACATTACCTCGGACCGGTCAATTCGATCTCCTAGATATCGGCTCACGGTACACTCCTATTCACATATTGCACAGACCAGATGCCCGTTGCTTTCGCATCTACTCAGTGTACGATAGTGACGCATATTCGCCGTCAGAGAGCACAGCGTCGGGGACAGCAGCGTCGGCCGTACACAAACAAAAGAATGCCAATTTTCCTTGGACCTCCCATATAACCTTCTGTCTTGCTCTCTCGGCCCGAACCTCCAAACCATACCTCGAACTCTTTACAAGGAAGAAGTAGTGACAACCATTACGCCGCTCAGTGCATGCTCCCCCACCGGCGCGCAAAACTCATCCCACGCGATTATGAATCATTTGGTGCGACCGCCGGGCGGAGCCATGTGCCATCTTCTTTTTCTGTACTGCCCCTTCCCGATTTGTTTCTCCCTTGCGCCTCTTTGCGCTCCTAGGAGGGTGATTCAAGGGTCTGGGGTAGACCGTCGGGTCCTTCCGTGCCTCCCACCTTTCCTTTCACAATTTATTGTGCCAGGCCGGACATTTTGTCAACGCTTGTGCCGGTTCATTTTACTAAGCCAAGCCCGACCAACCGATACGTCGAATGAAGGGGCACGGACATTTAGGTGTCCGAACTATCTACCTCTCCAAGCGCAAAGTGCAACGCTGCGCTCCTAGCTTTTTTTAAATACCCCGATCTCTGGTTTATTCATTTACGGTGTTTAATTCGCGAAGAACGATGCGACTTCTGATGGACGAAACTCTTTCGGCCACGCCTTTTAGAGCCGTCGGACCACTCCCAAGGCTTGGGTGACGCCAAGCTGGATCTTGCCAATTTGTATCTCCCAAACCAGCTACTTACGATCGCATCTTGTCCAATACCACATCTGTCTTGCTTGGGTTACTCCCTGATCAATCCGATCGCTCCGTCTTGGCACTACCGTCACTATCTCTAGATCGCGTCCTATTCGAATAATCGGATCGGATATCGTGCTCTAACACGGACGGATCTCAACACTGCCTACTTTGTAAAGCTGCAAGACGACGCTAGGAGACCACCCAGATTAGGCTGATCAACGGGGAGGAGTACCCAGCAGGTTGGACCTTCGTGTTCTACACCCGAGGCACCCAGCGAGGAGGAAATATCTCGCGCTTGAACAAGTAGCACATCAAGAGGTGGAGTCGGAAGTAACGTCTGCACGCATGACATCAAGCAGTTCATCTTGCACTACGTATGTTTGCTCACCTCCGCGGTCGACCATGTTCCTGCTGCCTCAACTTCCTAAACCGACGCCAGGCATAGACTTGTCCGAGGACAAAATGCTCCGGACCTGAGCCGCGCCGGAGCCTGCACTTCGCAGTTCAAATTCGTCTCTGAGACGGCCAGTACCCACCATGTGAATCGGCCCCGAATCGCAACAGAAGTTCTTCTACGACGTTCCAGGATACTAAACTGTTGTCCTGGCTCCAATTGGTGGCTCGGGATAGGGGCGCAATGGGCTTTTCAGGGTCGGCGTGCCTCCCGTCTTTGAATTGGAGGACAAGTCGACCAAGATGCGTGATCACGGTCCTTGGTCTTGGGTGTTCAATTGCTAGTTCCATGATTTATGGTTCAGCCTGTGAGGGTGGATCTATAGAGTGGCGTGGCGGGAGCGTCGTGGATGTCGAACCTGCTTGAAGAGGCGCCATTACGTCGTTCGACTCCCGATTCAGTGGATGACTCGATCCTGGCTGCATGTACTTGAATTCGGCAGCCTTCATGCAGAGAATAGTTCGTTGAGCCGCCAGCCGACGTCTTGCGAGCACCAGTCCCATCCATAATAGTGCCTGAGTATCAACGTACTCCAGGGAAGGTCTCTCCTTGAAACCGAAATTCAATCCAAGCAGCGTTCTGATCCCTTGCTTGATCACTGAACAACTGACAAAGAATAGACTTGCTTCACTGTCCGCCTGGCAACGGACTGTCTTGGCTCCCGGGGCACGATCCATGCCTGTCTCCGCCACTGATGTTGACATAATCGCGGCTGAGGATCGTTGGAGCTCAATCAAAAAGCAGCTGGGAGTAAGTTCTCCTGTGGCCGCCATGCTCATGACGTTCTTCTTGTGACCAGGGAAAGTCACGATGCTTGGGTGGGAGGTCAACGATACGAAGCCGCTGTATTGGGAGAGTAGATCCGGCCCGCGGAACGCCATTAGCACGACACAATGGGAGAGCCCCAGGGAGAGGACGTTGTGGAGACGAGGGCGGCCAACAAGCCCTCGAAAAGATGCTTGTCACTGCGTGGGGCAGCGCCGAGCGAGCAAATTCCCCTTCGACGAGATACAACGTGATTAGAGGTCGCTGCACCAGAAAGGATAAGTCTCCGTCTTTACGCCAGGAATTCTGGGATGGGTACTCGCGACCTCAAGCTCAAAACGCTCGTTCATGAATTATTCGAACGACGGGCGCTGGGCCGACATACCCGCAAAATGTTCCACTTCGAAGAGTGGTTCCACCGCTAGTGGCAGTGCAACTGGGCCAACAAAGTTGCGAAGGCCTCATCTAATACCCGTCGGAAGAGTCAAGAATTGAGGTCTTGGGTGGAGTTGGAGATCTGCACCAAACTGGGCAACCGACGTGATAACGACGCAACGACAGGAAGAAAGTAGAGGCCTGGGTTAGCCAAGGCCAAGTAGTAGTAACCCCGGTATCCACAGCTAGTGCGTGGGCGGTGAGACACAAGCGGAGCCGTTACTGAGCTACGCCTGAAGGAGACTGGGGTCATTAGTCCGTGTGACCACTCTGGAGTATCGATATCAAAAGTGAATTGGGCCAAGAGCGCCATGCAGGCAGTGTGGATATATCAGCCCGGGGCCCATTGCTCGACTGTTTGTCGAGGCTAAAAGTTCTTGTGAAGGTCACTACACTTTTGACCTGACCAACCAGCATCACAAAGCTGCAGTACGTGGGGACGAGTCTTGCCGATATCCCCTTCACTGATACAGTCAACGATGTGGTACCACACGGTCTTGGTGCATGCATGAAGGAGGTTCTCAGGAGAAGAGGGAGCCGTCGCGGTCACGTGGATGTCAGAAATGGCGTTCGACGTGTGACGATGGTTGGCGACCTGAAGTCGAGAAAGGTATTCATATACACAGAAAGAGGCTGCAGTTATCAACAATTACTCATAGGGTAGACGAGAACGAAAGAAATTGCAGGCTCAGCGTCTTCCTAGGTTACGCGATGGCATGCCTGCAAGGCCGAGTGTCCCATTCCCGTGGTCATCATCCACCGAAGTGAAGACGATGGACGGAATCGTCCGCATCTCCCGGGTGGACGGCATCTCATCGCAAGTCATCTCCGGGGTGGGTTCATCGAGCTCTTTTTGCCACTTCCACCGCAGAACGATGGGCACGCATACTGCCAATATCACCGCTCCCAGGCCAAGCGCGTTAGTCCATGAAATAAGATGGAAGTCGTCGGACGATGTCATCTGTTCCAAACCACCGCCAATCGTCGTATGGATGGTCGTTACGCCTGCGATACCGAGGAAGGCAGAGATGTAGAACGGAATTATCCCTATGGATAAGTGTGGGCAGGCGACATTAATCGCCCAGTGGGGTGGCAACGGCGCCATCCTTTAGAAGAGACGGTCAATCGATGGTTGCCTTCGAGAACATATGGGACACACCGTAGAACAATCATGTATGGAATGAGGTTTTCCCGATGACCCGGTTCCCCAACGCGTCGTGCGACACCATCGATCTTGCATTTCAGCTTGGGTAGCGCAAAAAGTGCTGGCCCGAAGCAGGCGGAAATGAGGTAGCATATAGAAGCACCTGTGGCGACGCACTGTCGAACAGACGCGAGAGTCAATGGCAGAGCAGGCAATATGGGTCGTGAGGCGCACCAAGCAACATAAAGGCAATGCGAACGAAACGCCCCACACAGCGCCAGCGAGAATCGACAGGTACATGGACCCTGGGAGTGAAAACGCTTGTAGACTGAGTAGTTGTTAGCGGCACCGTTGGCAGGACAGCTCTACAACGAAACGCGACTCACTATAGGTATGTAACTATGAAACATATTACGGTGCGATATGGGTAGATTGTTTTGATTTTTCTAAGGAGCGTGTCGAGCGCTTTCAGCTCATCGAATGATTTCGGGACGTGTAGGAGGAGTCGGTCGGCTCTGCCAATACATCATTAGCGAGACGCGCCGCGGTTCTTCATATGGCGACTCACTCGTCAAGAGGCGGGATAGCGAGCCAGAGCGTGCCCCCGAGAATGAGTGAACCCACGCAGAAGACAATAGCCAGCTGCAAGAGGGCACAAGTGATCGGTCGTCTTCGGGTTACCGCGCTCCAGCCTCCGCCATTCTCATCAGAACAGGGAGTAGACCCCAGCTCCACATCACTGTCAAGGCTGTGGATGGATGCTTGAGGTGAAGCTGGTAGTGGCTGGTAATTGCGATTTAGACTGGGGAGTTGCAAACGAATGGATCGGATGAAAGACGTCGCCATGGGTATTTGGACTCGACGAGTACCAAGCTAATATAAGGTGATTGGGTGAGACAAAGAGAAGGATCGGGTGGAAGCGTCGAACGCGTTGAAGGTGGGTGCTCTGCCAAGTGTTGTTGCGAGGTTAATTTGCGGGATGAAACCGGCAAAATAGGACACTCGATGGAATGCGACTTTTATGCGACCGACGTTTGCGATCTAGACAATTGAATGTTAATACTAGGTCTAGTCATCGAAGGGAACGAGCCCACCTCAGGAGTTAAGCAGAAGCAGCGGAGGTGGTGACGACTCAAGATCCAGCTCAGAGTTTAGTAGGGAGGGACGACGTAAAACGAAAGTGGTAAGAATATAAGTAGCGGTAGAGGCGTGGTGAAGGGTAAGCGGTCTAGGTGGTTGCGGTGATCCTCATGTGCTGGACAGCTTGAAACAGCTTCCCTGGTGGCAACGCTCACGGACATACCGGCCAGTCCGTTCAAATGCAGCGAACGCCCAAAATACCGTGTGCGCTACCTGTTAGATCCAGACAGGACAGTTTTCGGGTCGAAGTAATGCCATTGCGGAGAAGGTACAGACAATACGGGGCGTACATGTGGTCTTCGTTCAGAAGTCTGCGTAGTCATGCGCCCTCATCCTTGAACTTGTCCCACTGGTGCCAACGCCGTACGGATCTCCGTACATCCCACCCAACCTCGAGCTTGCGCCAGGTTGGTTGGCATCGTCTTCATCCATGGCTTTGAAGTCGAATTCCCTGCGAAATTCGCTTTGGAGGTTGGTTATGGTGGCCAAGAGTAGCTCGCATGCTGTACGGAAAGCATGGGTCGGCGAAATTGACCCATCGGTTTGTATTTTGAGGAGGAAATAAGGTTCCAGAGGGTGCGGGACTTTGTAACCAGCGAACAGAACGTTTGGGAGAGCCAACAGTTGACTTGACGGAGCAGTAATCAGAGGACAGTTGGGATAGAAGGTATGTTAACATACGCTCGAATCATGTTTGCCATCGTATGATCCTGCTTGACAATTTTGATTGTGGCAGCATTCGGGATCTTTGTGTCATCGGTCACTTCCAAGCTGGATAATATGTAAGCTTCAAGTACCTCGGGTAAAGGTATGGAAAGACTCACGCTTTCTCTCCATCACCTAACACGTAGAGCTCGAATCGGTTTGGGGCATTCATCACCGGGCAGTGTTACCGTACTGCAAGATGGATAGGTTAGCGTCTGTGGCGATGGTAAACCAGAGACGAGGGTAGTCATATAAAAGGGAACGATAGTCGTCGCCACGATTTCGAGGAAACCGTTCGGTGGATTGACAGATCACAATTTTTTAAATCATTCAGAGAAGAGGGAGAGACGACGTACGTTGGCCGATTCAGTGGCACTTGACAGCGGCGGGGCGAAACTAGACGCCACCAGTATCCAAACCCGGGTTATACCAGATCAGCATGTAAAGAATAGTTATCGGGACGGGTGGTGAAGCTGACCTCGAAAGCAGCTGTGCCAGTTCGAACTCAAAGGCCGCCGGGGGTCGGACGCCGCTGACAAATGCACACGCTCGGACTTTAGCCATCAACGAAATTCCGACCCCCCATTCGACACCAAGCTATCCTCAAGGTACTGTTCGCCGTCAGCGTCACTATCGGCTCAAACTCAAGTGGTATTACCCTCATAGAATGCCGTCCCGCTTTAAGAAAACACGGAAACATCGCGGCCACGTCTCCGCGGGTTACGGTCGCGTTGGAAAGCATCGCAAGCACCCAGGTGGTCGTGGTCTTGCTGGTGGTCAACATCATCACCGGTGAGTGACCTACGCACGCGTTCTCGTGTTCTTATACTGAGTTGCTTCTGTTAGAATCAACTTTGATAAGGTAAATACCTGAAGGTCTTGTGTGTGCCCTACACAATTCTAATCTCGACTATGACCGGACAATTCTAGTACCACCCTGGGTTCGTGGTGGCTTTCCTCATTTCATCTTGCATCAAATAACATGTTTGCTCTCTTCAGTTACTTTGGTAAAGTCGGTATGCGGAACTTCCACGTAAAGCAGAACCCAACATGGGAGCCCGTCATTAACGTCGAGAAGTTATGGACGCTGGTACCGAAGGAGGAGCTTGAGAACCTGAAGCCTGGGAGCGAGGTTGTGCCAGTGATCGACACCGTTCAGGCTGGTTACGGAAAGGTGCTAGGGAAGGGCAAGCCAACACTACCTTTCATCGTCAAGGCACGATTTGTGTCGGAACGGGCAGAGTACGTCTCACTTCCGAATTCCCGTCTTTTGATTATACTATGCTAATGCCAAATTCAGGGAGAAGATAAAAGAGGCCGGCGGTGTTGTGAAGCTTATAGCATAAACTTGGGCCCCTTTCACGACATCTCTATCTACGCTTTCATTGCTCCTATATGCCGAGGGCAGACATTCTCGTCGGAGAATACCCTTTTGAGACGTTATGTTATCGACCACACCATGTATTCCAGCATCTTTGCAACGTCTATGCCTTTGGACGCCTGCCAACACGGTGGCCGTCCCCATTGTGCTTGGGCCATCCTTTCCCTCCCGCTGGAAAACTTCGCGTATCTCTTGACCGCAGATACCCTCCCCTGGTGACAACGCCAGCAGTGCGTTGGTCCATGATCAATAGACCTAGGTCTCTACTCCAAACCATATATCGACTTGCAATCTCCTCTACGAGGCTCTGCGCAGGCCCGGGGTGGTCTTAATCGGCGTAATACAATTCCTATGGCATGGAAATCTAAGGTCTAAGTGTATTCGTACAATCGTTGGCAAGCTGTCACAGTCGTTCCAGCACCTGCTCCCATCCATCATAAGGTTCGAAATGATCACAACCTACGGCTTCCAACCAACGTATAGCAGAATCCGGCTTTGTAACACACAGCCTGTGTGGACCATCGATGTGCGAGTCTCCGTCGGTCGCATACCGCCATATCTGGAATTGCTGTCGCGTGGAGAGCCGAGGAGAGACTAAAGAGAGGATGTACAGTCGAAGTTCCGTGGGGAGGTGATACCAAGGTGAAGGCAAAGCGGATCCACCGTGCCCTCTTGGCTCCCGAAGGAGAACGCGACTTGGTATCAACAGCCGTCGGGCTTGGAGCTTTGTCACGAGCTCCAAACGGACATTACGAGACCGGATACCAGCGATCTTCCTGTTCAGGTCATTGGTGTGGGTGCTAGTCACGTCTAGGTTTCGTATCGAGAAGTTCGAAGTCTGCAAGGTATCCACGATCTTGATAAGACAAGACTGGGTCAGGGCATTTCCAGCCAGGTGCAGGACCCTCAATCGTGTCACGCTTGGTCCGTTGGAAGGTTGCCCCGCAAATAGCTTGCGGGCCTTGCTGGAGGCAGGGCCGTCTGTGGACAGGAAGTTGACGATGTGAGCAGTCGAGAAGGACGTCAGGCCGATATCGTTTAGGCTCAAGTCGTGTAGATGGGTGGTGGTGAGATTGGGAAGGAAGCGAAACAGGAAGGTGTCAGACAATCGTTTGTTTGAATCCAAGGAAAGCCGTCGAAGACGGGAGTTGTTGACGGCGGCAGTGAAACGACAGGTCAACACGAGGGATGGGTTGACGAGATTCTACCATACGAGAATCAGTCCATATTCCCCAAGTATGAGCTTGTCAATCATGCCTCACATTCTGAAGATTTAGCTGTTCTAGTGTCGTGTTTCCGTGTAAGAAGTTCGTGATAGCCTCAAGACCCATATTCCCAATCTGACAAGAATTCAGATCAATCGTTTCGATTTGGAGTCTTTTCCCGTAGTCCGAGGCAAGGTAGACGAAGAGCATGGCGGTTCCGTCA
>WSTW01000020.1:765-61262 GCA_019632305.1 Tulasnella sp. 403 | reverse complement strand
ACCCAACAGCGCCGGAGATGAAGTCCCAGAAAATCTCAGCCTTAGTGAGAGTAGTGATAACCACATTTGTGCCGAGTGTAATATGGAGGATGGTCGCCGCAGTACAAGACGGTGTGTAGGTGTTGGGCAGGATGGGAATGCAGGTGGAGACGCGAGACGAGTGCACCGAACTTGGCCCGAACTCACACGGTCGCATTGCGTCCGAACTTCATTCTACATCCTACCGCAACCGCCGCAGAGGTTCTCCGACACGATGCCACTCGAGAGGATCGAAGTGTGCGATTTCAAGTCCTACAGGTCAGTCTCTGCCACCCACTTTTCGCGATATTTCAAACTAAACTGACCGCGCGCCCGCCGCCTCCTCGCGTGTACCGCCGCTCGATTGAAGAGGACACCAAGTAATTGGGCCCTTCAAAAACTTTACAAGCATTATGGGTCCGAACGGGTCTGGGAAATCGAATCTTATGGACGCGATATCCTTCGTCCTTGGGGTGAAGAGCGCGCAGCTTCGGAGTAGCCAATTACGCGACTTGATCTACCGGGGTCGCAAACTCACGAGAGGTGACAGCGAAACTGCTCCGGATGAAGATGAGGATGAAGGCGAAGGCGAAGGGACTGCGAAGCGGGCCTGGGTGATGGCCGTATTCATTGACAACGAAGACCAGGAATACCACTTCCAACGAACGTCAGTGATGCCCTGAGAACCATCTTTTAAGCCTTAAACTCATCGGTTTGTTTTGTAGAATCTCTGCTACGGGTGGTAGTGAGTATAGAATCAATACAAAGATTGTCAGCTACCAAACGTACAATGAAACGCTCGAGGAACATAATATTTTGGTGAAAGCAAAGAACTTCTTGGTGTTCCAGGAAAGCGATCCGATAAATATCGACAGTTGGAAATAGCCTGACATCATACCTTGCAGGGTGACGTCGAAGCCGTAGCGTCGCAGTCTCCGAAAGACCTCTCGCGACTAATAGAGCAGATTAGCGGGTATGTTGTGGTTAGTCGTTAGATGACTCTTGCTTAGGCTTGTGTTCTCTAGATCCTTAGAACTAGCGGAGCGTTATGAAGAAGCCAAGGCCGCCCAGGACCGTGCAACAGAGAATGCAACGTTTCACTTTGCCAAACGACGTGGCATTGCTGGTGAAATCAAGCAGTTCCGAGAGCAAAAGAGCGAAGCCGAGCGGTTCGAGAACCTGTTGGCAGAACGGGTGAGACCCCGCCCCGCTGGTCCTCAAGGCAAGCTAATCCGTTTTCCCTCAGGACAACCTCATCGTCCATCAGCTACTTTGGAGGCTGTACCACATCGAAGAAGCCATGGAGAATAACACGCGGAACATTGCGTCGAAGAGCAAGGTGCTGCAGGATCTTCGGGCCGAGCAAGTGAGGGAACTAGGTTTCCACTACGGAGCAATCTAACAATGACGTGTAGGCAGCGCAAGAAGAGAGTCTCAGCAAGGCCCGGGCAGCCCAAGCGAACGCGCGGAATGAAGTCCAGAAGCGGGAGCGTGTTATTAAGAAAAAGGAGAAGGCTCTGGAAGCCAAGGTCAGTCTCCTATGCGGTTGATTTCGGCCATGCACTGAATCTGGGAAATGTTTAGAGACCAGACCTTGTCGCTGCTGACGCCCAGATGGCGCATTCACGCCGAAAGGTCGAAAATGTGACCAAGGCAATGGATGCGACAAAGAGAGATGTGGACAAACAGCAGGAGAGCCTGAAAAAGATCGACGAAGAGCTCCAGCTGGTGAGACGAATGGCTGATGAAGCACAGGGTTCGTGATTCGAACGTTCCATGGAATCCATCTAATGGCGTCCTGTAGAGAATACCCGACGCGCATCTCAGGCGGGTCTTTCGTTGAACGAGGAGCATCTTGAAGAGTATCGTGCACTGTGCGTAACAGCGTTGGCCTGAAGTACATGTCTAATTTGTTTCCCCAGTAAAGCCAAGGCAAACGTCCAGGCTGTTGCCGAACGGCAGCAGTTGGAGAGTTTGCGACGAGACGAGAAAACCACCTCCAGGACTCTCGCGAGCCAGAGAGACAAGCTCGACCAGCTGAAGGACAAGAAGGATAAACTCCACGAGGACTCTGTGACACAGTCCGAGAAGCTGACCGAGGTATGCGTGTTGGTCCTGACTGTAAAAATCGCAGCCAAATCACCGTGATTCGTAGAGCGAAGCCAAGGTGCAAGAGCTCCAAAAGAGTCTCATCGATGCCAAGCAGAATTTAGAAAACTCGCAGACTGAGCGGGCGCGTATCACGTATGTATCAGCGGGTATCCGTCTTGACGTAACACTGATAGGGGGTATGACAGGCGTTTAGAACTCGAATTAAACGAGAAACTTCAGAAGCTCCACGACCAGCTCCGAGAGGCGGCGCAAGACAGCAACGAGACCGCGAAGGAAACCAGGTTGAAGGAAACGTTAGCGAATCTCCAGCGTCTGTTCCCGGGTACGTATGGCTTTCCTCCGTCTGGAGCCTGACGCTAAATTGGGGCATCTCTAGGGGTTCGTGGACGCGTCGTGGACCTTTGCAAACCCACTCAGCGGAAATACGAAACGGCCGTCTCGGTGATCTTGGGGCGGAACATTGACGCGATCGTTGTCGACCACGAGAAGACAGCCATTGAGTGCATCGATGTAAGGCCTTTGGTGCAGCTCCTTCACACGATTTCTCATCACCCCCTCTTTGTAGTATCTTCGAAACCAGCGTGCGGGCCAAGCTACGTTTATCCCACTGGACACGATCAAAGTCAAACCTATCAACGACAAATTCCGAAGTTTCGCCAAAGGCGCACGTCTGGCTGTGGATGTTATCCAGTTTGATTCTGCAGTTGAGCGGGCGATGCATCATGCGTGCGGGAATGCGCTTGTTTGTGATACCATGGAAGTCGCTAAGTACGTGTGCTACGAGAAACAGCAGGAGGTCAAAGGTGTGAAGTGCGTTCCAAGCCGTACGCCTCTATTACTGATGCGAAACGTTCCCAGCTGTTACATTGGAAGGAACGATCATTCACAAAGGTGGCAATATCACGGGCGGACGCAGTACCCACAATAGCAAGAAGTGGGAGGATCAAGAAGTAGCAAGTACGTCACCGCAAATTGGAAATGCCGTCGCAGATATTGACCTTTCCATTCTAGACATGCGGCGGACACAGGATACCTTGATTGGACAGCTCCGAGACTTGTCCCAGGCAAAACCGAGGAATAAGAATGACGACCTGCTCACCGCCGAAATCAGTCGCCTCGAGTCTGCACTCGCCATAGCGAAAGATGAACTCGTAAGTCCTCAGACCAGCCTTTGGTGACCCCTTCAACAGCTGTCCACTTTTTAGAGCGCCGTCAAGTTAAAAGTTAGCGGGATCAACGAGGAGCTGAAGCACATCGACAAGGAACTCAAGAAGCTAACGCCGGAACTCCAAAAGGTTCGGACTTGGCCTTGTGCGATCGAACGATTGTGCATTGACAATCCCTCTTAGACGGAAAAAGCGTACGACGCACTCCTGAGGCGTATCTCAGAGTTGGAGGATGTTACATTCGGGGCCGACGACGAGCTATTCGCCGATTTCTGCAGAAAGATCAAAGTCAAGGACATCCGGGAGTACGAGCAACGCCAACTAAAGGCCGCACAGCAGGAAGGCGAAGCACGGTTGCGTTTCGACACCCACATCGCACGCCTGACACATCAGTACGTATGTTGCATCGCCGCACTGACTTGCCGCTAAGCGCTCTGCAGGTCGAAATTCGAAACAGATGCTCTGCATGGACAGCAGGAGCGGCTTGCCAACCTGCTGGCGACCGTACGTAAAGAGGAAAAGGCGCTTTCCCAGCTCGAGAAGGCCAAGGAGGCCATCCAGAGTGAATTGGACACTGCGGAAGCGGAAATAAACTCGTTGAGGAAGGCGATGGAAGATGTGGTTGAGACCCTTGACCAGAAAACTGCCGCCCTCGACGAGGTCAAGAAGGTTGCGTCGAGGGCTGCGAAAGCGCTGGACAAGACGGTGAAGGAGATTGGCACCATGGTGAGCCCAATTGTTTTCATCATCAAGCCATGCGAGCTGACGCGGGATAGAATGACGATATCGAAAAATGTGCTTCGGAGCGGTTTTCCATCTATAGGAAGTGTAAGTTGGAGGAGATCAAGTTGCCACTCCTGCGCGGTAGTCTGGATAAAGTGCCCATGGAGGAGGTGTGTCCTAGGGCTGCATCACGTTACACTTTGGGCTGATTGTTTGCCAAGAACCTCCGGGACCCGATGGCGATGGACATCGACGACGACGACGACGACGACGGAGGAGCTACACAGAGAATCCGTCAGATCCGGGACTATGGTGTCGAAGTAGACTTTGAGGATGTTGACGAGGAAGAGCGCGAGGTGAGCGTTATGCCGCGGATGTTTTGGGTATCTTGCTCAGCCGCTTTCCCTAGAATGGGTCTGCTGAGGCAGCCGCGGAACTGGAAGCTGAGATAGCCAAAGTGCAGGCGGAAATCGAAAAGATGACCCCTAATCTCAAGGCGCTAGAAAAGTGCGTGGGCATGTATGTGTACCGATCGGATGGCTGACCCGGACGCGTGGTACACAGACTCGACGACGTGGAAAGTAAGCTTGCTGCGACGGACAGGGAGACCGAAAAGGCGCGGAAAATGTCGAAGGAAGCCAGGGACGAGTTCAACAAGGTCAAGAAGCACAGGTGAGTTTATACCCCTTGCGCCGTCGAAACCTTTGTTGACATGTCACTTGCGTCGCGACCGCTGGATTTGCACCCTGTGCGTGGAGCAGAGCGGATCGGTTCAACAAGGCGTACCAGCATATCTCGGATCGGATCGATGCCGTGTACAAGGACTTGACGAAGGGACCGAACGCCCCGTTGGGCGGTGTGGCGTATTTGAGCTTGGAGGACAGTGAGGTAAGAAACGGCTTTAGCTTGCGCGGGTCGGGTGTTGACCGAGGGTCTAGGAACCGTATCTGAGTGGTATCAAGTACCATGCGATGCCGCCGATGAAGCGGTTCCGGGACATGGAACAGTTGTCGGGAGGGGAGAAGACGGTCGCGGCGCTAGCGCTGTTGTTTGCGATTCATTCGTGCGTAACCCTACGACTTCACTCGGAATGACCCTTATCTCACTCCCTGCCCTCGCGTGGACTCCACGTTGAATCCTTGCAGATACCAGCCGTCGCCCTTCTTCGTCCTCGACGAAGTGGACGCGGCGCTGGACAACACGAACGTGGCCAAAGTGGCGCGGTACATTCAATCGCAGGCGTCGCCGGGGTTCCAATTTATCGTGATCAGTCTCAAGTGCTCGTTGTACGAGAAGAGTGATAGCCTTGTGGGGGTGCATCGAGATCAAGAGGTGAACAGCTCGAGGACGTTGACGCTAGATGTAAGTCGAGTGGATTGAGATCGAGCCTGCGATTGATTCTGACATCGACTCATTAGTTGACGCAGTATGATTGAGGAAGGGCCCCACTTGTTTCGCTTTCTGACGTCGCGTGTTTCTGAGTTTATGTATTGTCTGCCAATCTTCTTGCCGTGTTCGTTGTAGTACTAATCTGAGGATATCCGCTAGCACGTTGGTGCCGCAAGTTACCTGAGGGGACACGCCGTGTCCTCACGAGAGTGAGCAAGGATCTAGCCGGAGGAAGCTAATCTGGGGATGCCACGATGATATGCGGAGTCGAGCGGAGAGGTCACACAGACAAGACCTGTGATTTGTCTGGAGGCAAGGTTGTGGTGTGTGCCTGGTAAGTTACGCTAACGTGTTGGCCCTGAAAGGAGGTGGCCGAGCTGATTTGGTCGCAACTTTTGTTGGCCATTTTGTGGGCTGCACGAGCTATGCGGGTGACATTGTCGCCATTGAAATCAAAGAATTAGCTGTGTGGAAGCTGGGGGAGAAAGGAAAGAAAAGCTGGGAAGCCGGTTTGAAACTTGCGACATTTGGGCAGCTTCTCTATTCCCCTTCCGGCTCTCCAGAGACCCTCTAGGTTAGGGTGCTGTAGCCGTGGGGCGCTAGTTTGCACGGCAGAGGACGTGTCGAGAGCATGGGACAATCTGATTGTACGTTACGGACGACGAGACCGTGCTTTCACACCGATTCCCGTCGCGTCTATATTGAAAAATGCAATACAATTCCCCTTTTCTTTTAGAGTGACGGAGGGGTGTCTGATGGTTTGATGCAATGATGACGGCGTGGTGCAGGCGTCCAGTGGAGGAAGGAAAGCATAGATGGGGAGAAAGGCGATTACCGCGGCTCGTATTGCGATAATTGGGGAATAATTGGGGGATAAATTTGAGGGGTGTGAAAGTAGAGTTGGGATACAGATTGGGAATGTTGCGAAACTAACGAATCCCAACCCAATCCCAAGAGTCCCTGCTCTTCGCAGTTTCTCCCCTCCGCTCCTTCTCCATCCTTCATTCCCCGCTCCCTCCGCCCCGTCCATCTACGATTCCACTAATTCCTTCCTCTCCTCGTCCAAGGCGCGCTCATCTTGCAAGCGGTCCCTCGCCAACTTCTCGCGTCGCACCTCTCCTCACAAGCCTCAAACGCTTGTCTGGCTTCCTAGCCTGAACCCGCTACCCGACGTCATCCACTCTCGCACGTCGACGGCAACCAGATCTGTACGCTACCCTCCGCAACCTTTTTGCCCAACACGGTCCAACATATTCCCAACAGCCCCCTCCACCAAGACCGGTGAGCCACTCTCTTTCTCTCCATCGATTAAGCGATGGTTATACGCGACGTGTACCACCACCACCGTCTGGTCTCTTGCAGAGCTGAGACGTGCCGTGGTGGGCTGTCCCCGCGTCGCGTCGCCCCCAGTTGCATTCTGAACCATCAACCACCCTGACATTTATTTTACCACCGACCAGATTCTTGCACTGTTCTTGCTACCCTTATCCGCATCGTCTGCTCTTCGTGTCCGCTGTTCGACCACAATTAAACATTCGTCTTGCGTAATTTGCCACTTTTTGCTTGTCGGTGCGTCCTCGTCGATCATTTCATACTTGCGCTCGCTACATTCCACAACAGCGCAGCCGTGCTGTTTCGCGTGCTCCACCCGGTTTCGCGCGCTCTTCCTCCTCCATCCTTGTTCCTTCTCTTCCTATCACCCCTCCGCACGCTTCCATGACCGTACTCACTCCTCTCTCCCCGTTTTTCGTGTAATCCACACAGAACGTCGCTCAGGCACCCCTTGCGTTGACGTAGCCAGTGCCAATTACGGTCTCTGTCTTTCGCCGTATCCGGTGCAGGAGCTCCGCTTTGTAAGTCTTGTTGGCCCCCACATCCGGTCTTCTCCTCCCCCCGACTTTGGCACTGCACTCTGACCCAATACATGTTGCAGACTAACACAATTTGCTGACGTTCTCGCTCTTTCCAGTAGGCACTCCGGAGTATCCTTGGTACCGTCTGTGACATCATTTATTCCAGACTGCCATTACTGTTTGCTTGGTGAATATCTCTCTACTTGACGCTTAGGATTGAGCTTACAAAAACGTCAATCCTTCCTGCTTAGGTTTACTGCGATCATTGTCTTGTTGGCAAGCGGTTCTTTGGTTCTTCACCCCGTATCACTAGCTCCCAAAGGGGAGCACTTTGCCGCTATCCCTCACACGTCGCCAACCATAGGCCACATTATATCCAAGCCCATCACCCTTACTCCCCAACCACCACCCCAACGCATAAATCCCCATGCGATGACCTCAGGAGCAACGGCTTCCTCATCGACCAACCCCGCACAGCGGCCGTCGGTCTATGCTCCAGCCGTTCACAAGTCCCACCGGCCTCAACAAACTGTAAAATTATCTCGGTTTGCTCGTCTAATAGGCCTCTCCCAATTCCATACCGGACGCCAACCCTACAAACACACAAACACACCTTCTCCCCAGACGCATTCAGTGGATGGGGAATGGGTTGCAGTTGCGATGGCATCCTCCTCATCCTTTGGCGGCGGCCAAGGCGATGATGTTTTCACCATGAACAATGGTAGCGAAAAGGCCTGGGATGGAGGACGGGAGGGTGGCCCTCTAACACCGTTTATGGCTACCCCCAATCCCTTTGGCCGACCTCCCGCTAAACCTTGGGATATGGATACTGGTCACAGTCACAGTCACAAAGCTCTACTTTCTGCTGGTTCCGGGTCGGCGGCTGCCTCTCTATCGTCACTCCGGTCCCCTGTTTCCTCCAAGTCCTCCTCTGCCCCCCCGCCACCACCCCTCCCGTCCTCTGCTCCCCCCGCCCTCGCTTCCGACCCACTTGCATCTCTTCGAGGCCGCTCGGTGCCAAAACCTGGGACAAGTCATCCTTCCGCACCATTGACCACTCGGTTACGCACCTCCGGCCTATTCCCAATGTCGTCAAACTCTCCAACCATATCCCCTATCTCCTCCAAAGGCTCGGTTAAACGCCCTCACTATCAGCAGCCGAGTTTCTTCTCGCTGGACGGGGGTGCGGGAATTGGGGAGTCCCCGAGTCCATCATCGTCCAAATGGAAGGGCAAGGCGCGAGAGATCATCGTCAAGGACAAGGATAGGGAAAAAGAAAGGGAAAAGATCCGGAAGCGCGAGAAGGATGCCAGTTCCAGCAGTTCACCTTCGGGCGGCAGTCTCACCGTGAACGTGAGGGAGAGGCGTATCTCCCCTCTCTCCTTATCTCAGATGTTGGGCCATAGCTCCCCGGCCACTACCACTCAAATGATTGGTCCGGCTATTGGAGTCAGAACGTCACTGCTTGGATTTGGGGCTAATGCGCCACCGAAGATCGGGGATGACTCTGATGCGATTTCGCTATTTGGAAACCCCAGAAAAGCGCCGCTCCCTCCAGGCGTCGCACCCATCGTTTCCCCCGTCTCTTCCGTCTCCGTGTACCCGGATGATCGGTTGAGTCCCCTTGCTGGGCCTTCTGGACATGCTCGAAAGTTAAGCGAGACCGCCGGGGGCACTCTGGTCACCCTGCGAGAGGAGGGCTCTATGGAACCGATGGACGAGACGATGATGGTGGAAGATGAAGCACAGTCACATCTAGATTTCGAGGACGAAGACGAGGATGTTGCAAATGTCAACCACCAGCAGAGTATAGGCATTGCTGTGTCCGGTGGCATGGAAGGAGAGTTCGGTGATCCCGATGCATTTGAGGAGGACGGATTCCTTGATTCCGAAGCTGAAGCTGGCATTGGGGTTGCCGTTGGTGGTGATGAAACAGACGACCTTGGTGGGCGCTTCACTAACGAGGCACCCCGGTATCGATACCTTGTCACACCCCCTCCCCCTGTTTCTGTTACCTCGCCCCAACCCGAGCTTCAAGTCTCAGCTCCCAGTCCTGACGAACGGCTGCCTTCACCGAATTCCATTGCACCATCTTCCGCAAGTGTTTCACGAGCCGGTTCTGCCCAGCATCACGGACAACCCTCAACGTCCCCCACATCCCCCGTCTCTCCAGCTAAATCACAACACTCCGTCGGGGCTCTCATCGAAAGTCATCGTCCTTATCCATCCGCTCCACCGTCCACCGCTTATCATACCGAACACGTCTGTCAATATATCCAACCGGAGGAATCCGCTGAAACGCCGAGCCACAAGCCCCCTATTCCTCCCAAGTATGCTTCCACTTTCCCCCGACGGACACTAAAGGAATACGCCTCTGCACCTAATCTCGTGGCTATGTCCGAGGGCAATCCAAAGGGGAAAGAGCGGGAGGGGGAACAAGGAGGCCTTTCTAGTATGGATGAAGGCTCTGCATCAGCGTCTGCCCATGCCCATCACGGCCATCTGGGGCCGAGTCGCCTGCATGACGGCTCGCAATATCATACCATCCATCGCTCCCAGAATTTACCGGTCCCTCCGGCACCGCCGGCTGTTCCAGGCCCCCCGCCACCGCCTCCTCGCAGACACTTGTTGCGAGCCCAAACCATTTGCGACGCCTTCATGTTCCCCAAACCACGGTTCATCGCCCATGTCATTTCGCCTCCTGAAACACCGGAGATGGGTGGACGAGGCTTACCCGCTACTTCGCAGGTAGGCAGCATACACTCTGCGTTGAATCCCCAACCCGAAGGCCCAGCAATGCAAGACGTGGTAGTGCCACCTACGCAGCCATGGGCCCTATCCCCTCCTCCCAGTCCCTTGACCCTGGAGAAGGTAATGAGGGATGGTGCTGAAAGAGAGCGAGAGAGGCACGAGTGGGCGGCGAAAGCCAAAGGTGGCTTGTCCAGAGGGTTGAGCCTGTCCCTGAAGGCCTCCGTTGCAAACGTTCGAAGTACTCCGCATAGTCATGGAGATGCACTCTCCCGTAGCGACGCTGAAGGGAAGTTGTCTGTCGGCTTGGTAAATCGGTTGAGAGCTCGGACTTTGAGTGGCCTGAAGAGCGCTGCGTCCTCGTACGGGCATCGGCGCGGGGGCTCAAAGGAGACGACTGGCAGTAGCAAACCGAGCGATGACAGCCGTGGTGGGGGTGCGAAAATTGGGGGCAGCCGAAACCTGCGGTACAAGCGGTCTTACGATCTGGTCACCACGACGAAGATGTTCAGCGTTTCTCCGGATCCCATCCCACTTGAAGCGGTGGCGGCGAGAGAGGATATGTTATCACCAGCATCGGCGCAGACGACGTCCAGCAAGCCCTCAGGCCTTGGGAAACAGGGCAAGTTGACCATCGCCGTTGACCCTGCCGCCGCGGACGTGGCCCACGAGTCTCGAGCATCCGCAACGGTCAGCACCGACAGAAATTCCCATTCTCTGCACACCCATTCTCGCAAGTCGTCCTACACGGGCGGTCTGCTCGCCCCGGGTCCTTCTCAAAATGACCAACCGCCTCAGCATCTGCGTGCTCCCCACCGTCACGTTGCAACTGTGCACGGCCGATCACGATCTGGGTCCGCTACGTCGGTTGCCAGTGCTCTTCGGAAAGTACGGAGCCTGTGTGGGCCCGACGAACTCAGTCCTGCTCTCGAGTCGGGTTCATTTGGCGCCGAACAGGACGCCCGTATCAGCTATGAGAAGGGGACCAGGAGTAGGAGTGGAAGTCGGAATGAGAGCCGAAACGGGAGTGCGAGAGGCCGGGGAAGCAGTCGGATGGGCAGTCGCGCTGGTACGAGGCGTGAAAGCCTATACGAGGACGACATGTACGAGGTCGATGCAGATGGTCGCATCTTAGAGGCGAGGCATCGTACCCCCTCTGATGTTCGAGAGGAGACGGAAAGTGACGACGAGATCGAGGGTGGGCGTGACGAGGTCGACGATGTAGAACCCGGGGTCGTCATATTGGAATCGTATCAGGATGACGACTCTGAGTTGGAGGATGAACCCGTTGGTATGGAAAGCGTCGTTGAGGCTCACTTGGGACTAGAGCCCGAACACCGGTCGATCCCTTCCTTGTCCCCTGCTTCTCACCTAGACATGGACGATGCGGACGAGGAACCGGGCGAAATACATCAAGTTCATCGCATTTCCGTCACACCGGCACAGATCTCCACTCGTCCATCGGTGCAGTCATTTGGTCCCATCGACTTTTCCAACCTCAGCATACGGCCCGTCATGGCACCTTCGCCCGCCCCATCATCCTATCATGGGGTCTACGGTATTGCCATTGGAACGCCGTCACCAGGTCACCCATTCTCGCGATCACCGAGCGACCGAGAGCTACCGACGCTCCCTGCTGGCCCTCACCCATCATCGCCGACGACGTACCTGCAAATACCTCCGGCCATGCAAACTGAGATCAGCTCTAGGCACCGTCTACCTCCGCATAGGACACAGGCTCAAGCTCTGCCTCCTCGTCGGGGTTCGTCAGTCGACGCAGATGTGGAGATGGAGGACGCAGGTGACGACAAGTTTGACGAGCGTGCTTCCACCAGGCCTCTACCTCCCACAGCTCCAAGTTCACCCTCACAGTTCGAGTCTCATCCCTATGCCGCCCAACCCCCTCCGCCTCCGAAGAACTTCCGCATGTCTGTCAACTCTGTGGAGGCGATGTTTGGTGGCGAGCTGCTGCAGTCCTCGCACACGGTCTCACCGCTCGGGGTGCGGGAAGCTGGGGCGAATTGGGTCAATGCTACCGACGCGGATCTTAAAGCTCCAGGGATGGTGTTGGACGACGCGAGCTACCGGCATAGCAGGGATAGCGGTCTTGGGAGTAGCACCGACTTGCATAGTCAATCCCGGCCCAAAGCTTCTCGAGCTGTGACGATGTCGTCAGCAGCGTCCTTGCTGGTCGAGAGCCCGCCTGGATCCATGTATCCATCGTTCAGGCAGCACAGCCCTCCCCCATCCATGTTCCCGTCGTTCAGGCAAGAACGGTTATCAGCTAAGTTCGACTCAATGACATTTGGAGGTGGTGATGACCGATCTGTGGAAATGGAGGATACCGGAGCGATGGGGGATGCCCCGTTGGAGAGCCCTAAAGCCTCGTCGTCATCGGCGACTTCGAGTGGTGATGGGACGCCCAAACCTCTTGGTAGTTCTGACGACCTTGAGAGTTTCAAGGACCTCTTCTACGTCCCTCGAAGCCGGCAACCGTCTGCCAGCTCACCCAAGTTTAGGCGGTCGGAGCACTCGTCGAGCTCTGGGGGTGCCATCGAGCCGGTGGAGCAGGCAGAAGCGGAAGCCTTTTTGCACTCGTCGCTAGCTGTGGACTCCCGGCAGCGGGGACGGATACTATCTCCCTTGTCGTCAGTGTTGACCATGGAGATGAGGCAGTCGTTTTCCGACATGGATACGCCTTCGTTCCGGCACTCTTCCGCCCAAGATAGCTTGGTGGAGGAACCTCGTGGTGGCACTTTATTCCATCTCCGCTCGTCTGTGTATGATACGATTGAAGAGGAATCCATCCGTTCCGATGTTGAACGGTTTTCTGACGGTAAGCATCCTATGTTCGCTAAGTGACCAGATGGCTGATCGTTGGGACAATGCAGAAAACTTCCGGGTTGGCATGGTCAGCGTTCTCTCTCCGAATATCGCTGAAAACATGGCGAATCGGCGTTCGGCTCAGCTGTCACTTGTCGATGCGGACGAACGGCGAGAGGTGGCAGACGACTTGATGGCGTTACGGAATGCCCCGTTTCTGCAATTCGATACACCGGACATGCCGAGTCGACACTTTCGGGCGAGCTATATGACGGCCACGTCCGGAACGTCGATTGGGAACCGGATGTCGCATATCATTTCTGATTTCCCTGTTCCGCCGATACACGATCACTCGTCGGGTATTTTGGATTACTATGGAGTCTCTCCGGACACTGCTCGTGATACACTTTCGTTAGCGCCTTCGAAACCGTATTCTTCTGCTTCCTCTGTTCCCTCTCGGTCAGATACGTTTGGTCCATGAGAGGACTCCTTTTTGTTCTTTAGCGCGCTGCTTTTTTGATTGAATTATTCGTCCGCCTATATTCCTGTGTTTCTTGTGTGTTTTTTTGTTTTCTTTTCTAGTGTCTCCGCTCCCTCTCACTCGAGCTTCATTAGTGGTCTTCCATAGTAGTCGCACAAATCGTACGGTCGTTTAGTCTGCAAAAACGTGACGGGGCAAAAGTTCGCCGTTTGACGGGGATTTGGATTTGGACTGCCAGCTTTTCCACCACACCTCCCTGCTACAGCTGACTACACACGTGAAATGGCATCGAAAAATAATGGACACCCGTATCAGGTGAGCGGTGGTTTTGCGAATATGCTACGCTCAAAAGTTTAACGCTCGACTTGTCCGTTGTGTTCAGCGCCGGAATCGGACGGATGGCAGTAACACCAAACAAGGAAATCTCAGTGCTCCAGGCACGCGGTTGATCATAAGCAACCTGCATTATGAGATTACCGAGAATGACCTGGTGGTGAGTGAACCGTGTCGTCGATGTGTCATGCGTTCGGTTGCTCAAAGCCGGGCGATGTAGAAAATATTTCAGCCGTATGGCAGTTTTTCGAGGAATCCAACCATTCGGGTGAGCCGACATCTTGTGCGAGTTGAATTTGGGTTTTCTGAACGACTTCGTGTGTCGGTTTCAGTACGACCGGAGTGGACGCTCGACCGGGTTTGCGTACGTGAACTATGAGAATCCGGATGACGCCAATTTGGCAAAAGACGAGCTGGATGGTGTCGAAGCCAAGGGTATGTTTTGTCTTGTTAAGTAGCGGTTTATCGTTGACGAGTCTTTGAGGGTAGGGGAGAAGATCATGGTGAGAGTTGATACGACTACACCCCGACTGGGTGGTAGACAAGACAAAGGAGGACGAGGAGGGTCCCTTATGAGTCGGATATCCAAAACGAATCTATTGAATAGGTTGAGTGATGCGGGGCCTTCTGGTGAAGAAACGTGAGTGTTTTCTTGACAGCTTAGAGCTGGATTTTTTATGTGCTCGGTGGGTAGGAGGGAGACTACCGGACTAGGCCCCATCAGGAGTCGCAAGTCGATTGGAGAAGGACGAGGAAAGCCCATAAGGGGCGGAAAGGACAAGGATAAAAGTCAACCAAAGACGGTGGATGACCTGGATAAGGAACTCGAGCAGTATGTCAAGGATGGCGGCAAGGAAGCGGATGTGGATATGGCTGCGTGATGATTTGTTACCTTTTTCATGTTCCTATCCTCGCTAATATTTCGCTGGTGAGTATCTCGGCGCTCCTGCCTGGATCGTGAGCTGACAACAAACGATAGTTTGTGGTTAACCTCCCCTCGAGTTCTTGCTTGCAATCCGCAATACGAATACCCCCATGCCCTTCCGTGTGCGTGGTTTTTCTGAGTGACGCGGGGCCAGACTTCTTGTCACCTGGTGAGTGAAATTTTCGGTCTACTCGGGGAAACGGACTAATGCTTGGTACAAAGAGTATTGCTATTCCTCTTTGTGAAAAGGAAGTTTGAACATGAGTATCAACGAACCGTGGTTTGAGGAACGGGTAAGTTGAGGTTTGCTCCGGTACACGCGACATGCGCTCATTCAACTCGCCGATTAGATAACGTCCTGCCGCGGGTTGACGACTTGAGCAGTTAAACCGGTGATCCATACCCTTTGGGGGAACCTTTTCGGGAAGTACACCCGACTTATATGCCAGTCTCGAAGGCAACCTGTCGTGCCTACGGATTGCCGTTTGCTAGCGGCGTTCTCAGTAAGTGAGTTGGTTCTGCCATATAGGCCCGATACACTCATGGTATATATACGCGCACCTGTGAAGATTATTTGCGTCCTTGGCTATCTAAGGGCAGAGTTGTGGAGTCTCGAATAAAATACCTTTATGCCAATGGTCCATCTTATCGAAGCTCTGCAGGCAACCTCCAAGTGAGAAAACAAACGTTGCAAAGCTGGCTAAATCCAAATGCGGTGGTCGGGCTACGATCATGAGGTGGTGGGTGACGTCACATTCGACAGGCTCCATTTATAAATGCGTGGGCAGACAGGGCAGCCTGACTCAAGCCCCATGTCTACCACGAACAACGGTATATGTGGTTCCTCGACCCACGCGGAGTGTACGCTGACGAACGGTTCAGATACCATTGCGTCGCGTACGAGGTCGAAAGACAAGGTTATACGGGAACCAGACAGCGAGGCGATGGAAGAAGAGGGCACGGCAGGCGAATCGGAGGCTGTAGACGATTCTGGGGAATTCGGTACTGAAGTCGGTGCGAAGCGTAAAGAGGAAGGGGACGAGGAAGGACATGATGCCAAGCGAGCCAAAGTCGGTCACGAAGGTCGTCCAAAATCCAAACCGTTACACGATGAACTTACCGAAACAGTCGATGGCATTCTCGAACGCGGGCACATCTACTTTTTCTACCGGCCCAAAGTCTGTGTCGGGCCAGAGGACATCGTTACGTCACTGGATGACGTCAGCAAGTTCCACCTTCTCCTCTTGCCCCGCGGAGACGGCAAGCAGAAATTCCGGTTTTTTGTGATAGGAAAGAAGAGGTTGCCTGATCACACAAAGGGAAGGGAGGTGTTTTGGGCAACGTTGGAGAAGTTTGGAGAGGATTTCGAGAAGATGAAGATGGACGACGCTGTGGGTGAGAGATCTTACAGTACAAAGACCAGAGGTAAGTGCGCTGGATGAATCGTGGACAGTGATTCAAGAGTATTTCAGGCGAACGGCATATCGAACCGGCTCGTGTTGCGGGGAGAGGACACTACGCACTCTTTTCGCCCAAGCCCAGCACGCCATCCGGACGAAGGACTCACCTGGTGTACTTCCTTACGCATCCCAAACCAGAGCAGATGGGTGGAATCCAAGAAGAGCTGGCGATTCATATGTCGGGGTCTTTGATAATCCAGGTCTGGTATCTCATGTGTCAGCGAAAGTTGGCTGCTAACAGTTTTTGTAGGTCAAGAATCCGTCGGCTAGCAATCCTCCGAACGTCGGCCTTGCAAAAGGCAAACAAGCAAAGTACCCTGAAGAAGTTGTCGAGGAAAAATTCGGAGGTGATGCAGACCACGGGGCAGGAAAGCGATTTATCGCACCGAACCCAGCGGGGGTCCTGGATTTTGAGGGAAGCGAAGTGTTGTTGATACCTGATAAGCACAGCGTGGATGAGATCATGGAGGGCGAGGACAAGATTGAAAATGGTGAGTATGTGGTATACTTGGCAAGACGAGAACTAAGCAAATCGTTTGGCAGAACTACAATCAGAAGCAGCGCATGACGCTGACAAAATGTCTGCCCCCTCTGTGTTGAAGGAGTTGAGGCTGGATGAGAAGACGTTCCCATGTGCCGCGCTCGAGGGTGATTGGTTGTAAACGTCCTTGAATAAATAAAAGTTCGTGGATATACATGAAGAGGTATAGCGTGTTCGTCAAAATGGGTCCGTTAGTTCAAACGAAGGATACGGGGCATGAGGGTGCCGGGGATGGCACCGGAGGGGGATAGTTCTCGAGCTTTGCGGATCTTGCTCTGAGTTTTTGAGTTGAAAGCCTTGTTGTTGAAGTCGACATAATATTGAGGGATTTGGAGACGGGTTGGATCTCCCTCCTGCAAGTAGAGTAAGCCGCATCCTTTGTAAGAGGGACACAAGTACTAACGATGAGGGCAACGTCCATGCCGGTGACGCTGTGTACGTTGATATGGCAATGCATGAACACCACTGCGTCTTCTACGGCCTCGTAGCGGATCACCGTCCAGCTCGAGGAAGTGATGGCCGGCAGGGTCGAAAACCCATCGCGAACTGCAAGACGGCATGAGCATGTGAAGCTGTGTGCTGTAGCTATCACGTACGGGGAGCACGGCCAAGGTTGAATGCGTCAGGATTGGCTTGCTTCGCTTCTTCCACGGTGTTCCACGTCCAGTTACCGTTCCCTGCGCCAATGATCCAAGCCTACGATATGATCAGGATTTGTCTTTCTTGTCCCTGTCAGACCACGTTACCTTGACACCATGCTTGTGAATCGGATGCTATAAAAGGAGACGTGAGTAATGAATGAATGTGAGACTTTGGGAAACCTATGACGTACAGCTGGGTTTCCTGGGGCAGAAATCAAAACAATGTCCACGATCGAGCCAACGGGGTACGTCTGTATCGAGCCAGAATTATAGGTACGTATCCACTGGAGGGAGATATACTCACGTGGACGAGGTTCTTGTCTTGAGCTGCTTGCGAGTGTGGGTCAAACAAGAGTGGGTCTTCCAGCTCCAAGAAGGGTGCAAATGGATCCATGTCCAACGACCAAGTGACCGCACTCAGCCTGAAAATTTCCATCAACAGCGTCACGCTAGCCGTCTGAGGAGGGAGGAGCGACTGTGGGAAGGCTTTGAGGGAATGTGGCTCCAACTCCACAAAGCCTGGTAGTGTATCAGCTCCATATCCAAGCGCTTGATTCACCGGGTCAGGGATCGTAGTGCACGACGAGTCCGTGGGGTTGTACGAAAGTGTCGCATACCCAGAGATGAACTGGGGAACGACGTTGGCAGCCACGCGGATGGCGTAGTCCCTTGGATCCTTGTCCAACTTGATCATAGCTTGGATGCGTTCACCGGGGGAGATATTTACCACCTTAAATCCCGTTAGCGTTGGGATACTCCTCAAAGACACGGCACTCACATCGACTTTCTGGGCGTCGTGATATTGCCCGTCTGCCGCGTAGATGTAGATCGGGTGATTGTCGAATGACACTGCAATCCGATCAGCAAATTTGTCCCAAAACGGCAAGGAGTGTGCTTACCCTTGAAATCCCAGATAGCACCAACGTTGATGAGCGCGAACGAGGCCCACTTGTCTTTGGCATCAACCGCAAACACCTCCAACGGCGTTGTCGAATTTTGGCAATCAAAGAAGATGGAGGAAGGGATGAGCTCTGGCTTCTTGTCCGCAAACGGCTGCAAAATGGGGTTTGTCGGCAACCCGCACCTGTCGGACTATCAGGAACCAGTGTGCAAGACTGGGACAATCGGCAAACCTACCCCTTGGCAGTGACGTTCGGCACCAATGCGTTGTTGGTAGTGTACGGCACAAAGGTAGCCGGGTCAGGGCAGATAACACGTCCCTGTTCAGTGTCGATTAGATCCGTCCCAAACCAGGACATTGTGAACCTACCTTGCCGTTTACCAAAACCGAGTCAATGCACAACAGCTCGATATGGCTGGCGTTCCACAGGTTGAGCCCTGTTTCAGAATCCCAGTGCGTCCAATCCACGATAGTCAACAGTTTGGGATTATTATGTGCTTTTTTCAACGCCTCGAGGTCTTCAGGTTCACTCGAGATCTGTGAAAATGGGGATTCTTCGAGATGCTCAGGGCTGGGACGGATGAATATTCCGCCTCGGATTCCGTCCCCGTAGATTGCCCGCGAATGGGCATGATACCTGTCGAGTGCTACGTGAGCAGGGGGCAACTCGGCGAAGCCGATCACATACCAATAGGCGCCATGTTGCTTGGCCGTCCAGTTGGCGACAAAGCAGTCACCAGGTTCGATCATCCTGAACTCGAAGTCAGTCACTTGCTGGATGCGGCAAGGCAACGACGACGTACGCTTGGGTGACACCTGGGACGCCATCCGACCAGATACTTCCTAACTGGTCAATCCCGTGAAACTTGGCGACATTGGGTCAGCCGGTGTGAAGAAATAGGCAACTACGGCGTACTTACGTGAACGGTAGCGCCAGCATCGAGGTTGTTCTTTACCGTAACAGAAACATCATCGCCCTCGTCCAAGATCAAATCAGGTCCGGGTGTCTGCCCGTTCACCAGATACGTCTTGCGCGAAGTCCCTACACATAGGACTCATCAAGTTATCAACAGCGGTGAATGCAATGGCTGATACTCACCATCGGGGGCGGTTTCGGCCACCGTAAGGTCGAGCTCATACAGACGAAGGGCCGCGGAGGCGAAGCCAGAAGAAAGGAGGAGAGACGAGAGAACAGTCGTGAACTTCATGAGGCGTAAGGGAACAGCGCAACTGCACTGGCGTAGCAAGCCAACCTAGACGGTGTTCTTATACAGCACAGAGGCAGGTTCTAGCGCCAAGAACCACTAGCAAGACTGACCCTTGACAAAAACGAACCTAGCGTCAGGTGGCGGAATCGGGTTTTCGTGTGTATGTCGTAAATTTAGGATCATGCATCGGAGTCGCCTATACCACAAACACCCCAAAAAACAGTTTTGCTGTGCTATATTGGCATGAGGGGACCGGGCAGAGCTTATCCCAAGCCGTTCCTATACCTTCGGGTAGGGTGCAACGAGGAGTGCGGAAGGACGATCGACCCTCCAAACGTGCGAATGACCTGGCGGTGCCGGCGAGTTTTTTATCGCCAGGTTTTGGAGTACTGTGTACCGCAGAGCCCTTTTATGCACAAATGTGCGGTACTTGGGGTGAAAAAACAAAAGGAAAGAGATCGGCACGGTACATTGCCATTGGAGCGATCCAACGGCATCGCAACATGGTCGAAAATGGGATCCCGACATCGCCGTTCTACTTGCAACAGTAATGATCTCAACGGCCAGGATTGAGTCTGTCCGTCAAACGCATATGCAGAGGGGAGTAGACGAGACCGGTGCTAACGGAACTATCGAACGTGTGTCAGCACTCTCCTTGGTTTAGTCACTCGGATATCGTAATCAAACCGGCCAAGTCGGGTTTAAACATGGGGCATTTGACATTATAGACGCCTATGCAGACGACATGATCTCCAGCGAATGGAAAAATCTCTCCCGACAGGATGACTGAATATACTCTAATCGCGCTTGCTCGGGCAATATCATCGCCTGTCCATGAGGTTTCGAAGTCTTGGCCAAAACGTCAGCGAACCGGCACCGAAAAAGTCAATCGGGTCTACTCACTACGCCTTGCATCATCAACGGCCCAAGAAGTCTCACTAGTCCCGAAAGCATTTCCGCCAAACACACCCTCTGCTTGACATCCTCTCCACGATGTTCAAACAACTTGGGTAGATTCTCCAACAAATGAGGCACTAACTGCGCGAGCCGCCTCAAGTTTACTTCGTCCGTTGGATCCGATTCGTCGTTCGGTTCTTGCACCAGGGCTTGCAACAGGCGCGGTATATCCAACATACATTCCGCATATTGCAAGTAGAGCTAGAATCCTATTCAAATCAACTCTTCTGAAGCGAAAAACATTCAACTCACTAGTCCTCGTTCGTGCCAATTCTTCACCTTACTTGGCGCAAACGCTGCAAACAGTTGATGCAATAGCATCACATCCCCGCGAATCACGATTTCAGGTGCAAGCTCGCTGACTGCGATATCATGAGCCATATCTTCCAAGCCGGCTGTCATGAAGCTTTGATAGGCTTCAAACGTGTTGTTGTCGTATAGCGCACGAAGGGCCTACGGGAGTGCTGTCAGAAACACATTTCGTGCTCGCGCGCAAACGACCTGCCTGAGCTTCCGCGATCCACGATTCAGGTATCCTAAACTTGCCCACTAGGCTAGCCTCATCCCACTCCCCTGCATGCCTGACCAACAACTCCTTGATCGTCTGCGTCCGTCTGTACGAAGGCTCATCAGCCCCGCCAACTCAAAGCGGGCACAAGCAAACATACCCTTCAGGCTGCTCCAAATGCAACAACACAAATATGGCTTCCTCGATCCTCCCAAGGTATTCCAACTGTGACGCATACCTGACAGTCAACGACTGCGCCCGCACACTTGTTCCCATCACTCCCTCATTCAAATCGTCACCGTTTCCCCCCCTCCCAATCTCCAAACGGTCTTGGAAATCACGGACCCGCATAATCGACGAAAGTAAGACGTATAGATGCCATGGAAGCCGGTGGTCAAACGGACTTGGGAAGTACCCTTCCGGAACCAAGACGTCTTCCAATGCAAACGTCTTGTCAACCGACAATCGCATCAGTTGGTACAGCGCGTCATATGCCGATATTTCGGTTCGTTTCGTCCACTGGAGGCCTTTCGCCGTACTGCCCGATTCCTTGTACCAGGGTGTCGGACGAGGAACAACGCCCTCCTCCCCCTCGAACCTCTCAGTGTACAGTTGCAGCGCCTCCTCGCCCGACTCCTCCAACGCTGTGCCGTACCATAAGCACAACCCAAACGCCCGCTTCCAGTCATCAACGCCAACCTCTCCGACGTTTGGCCGTCCCGCCAAGAGCCCCATGACGCAGCGATACGCAGGATCGATAAACGCATCCGCGTTCTGCTTACGCCACACCTCGAGCTGCTTCAAGAGGTACCCGCGGCTAGCTTCATCTCCTCCCGTTGAAGCGATCAGCATTGCGAGGCTGAGATCGCCCCCATTCATCGCGGTCTCGCTAGCACGTTCGACTTGGTGGCCGGTCAGCATGATCAACGCACGGCGGGCGTCGGTGGCGAGGGACTCCCGTCGCAGGTCCTCTTCGACGGCAGGCGATACGGACGTTGCTAGCCAGTCGGACAAGGCAGCCTTTGCACGCACCGTCTTCACAACGGTCTCTACCTCATACGTCACATTCTCCGCAAGAAAAGTTCTCCTTGCATCGAACAAGGCCGCTCCAAGTCTCCACACCATCGCTTCGTGCGATCGATCGTCCCCAGAAAACAACCCCGCATAATCAGCGAACCGGAGGTTGGCGTTAGGAATCGCCACAGGTACATTGTCTTCGTCGACATCGATTTCCGTCTCACTGCCTTGCAACTGCAGCAGTCGTGTGGCCAAATTCACCTCAGCGTCCTACAATGTTACCGTCACCCATCAGCACTGTTAGGCCCAGAAAGATGGCATCACTCACATCCGCTGCCGACAGCAAAGGGAGTCTCTCCAAAGAGACGACGCTGGGGGTTGCAGCACTTCTAAAGTCGTATTAGTCCCAATCCACCATCTATGAGACGCACTTACCCCTCTGCACTGGGCGTACATATCCTTCCAAAATGCGCAAGTAGACCGTTGGGGCCCCAGCCAACTCGGAAAGATCGCGCAAGTGCCAACCCTGCATCGACAAAGTGCGACTCTGCACCGACAAACATCGAGTCCATATACCTAACAGGCTCCAGGTCGCGGAGCGATGCCAAAACCTCAGGACGCACATTCACTGCTGGCGCCGCCCCACCCATCCGCTCAGGCTAAACAGGCACAAAAAGATCGTATAAAATTCCGTTGGCACTCTGGTATACGGGTAACAAGCATGTCACATATAAAGGCTCACCCCCATCGACGTCACAGCTCGTGAAAGCTCTGCATTCCTCTGAACACGTCCTGCTTCTTCGTCGACGACTGCCTCTGGTTGCGTATGGAAGAATGATGCTTGCATCACCTTCATTCTTTGTCGGTCCAGTCCAAGGGTCGCAGGCCATGGACGTTGCGTTGGTCGGGGCCCTTCCACTGACTCTTTGACAGGCACTTCATCCTCCTCGTCTGTGGTATCGTCCACGGACATCTCCTCTTGGTGTGAGAGCTGGACAGACTCGCGGTCAGGGTGGGTGACCTCTTCCTCAGAGTCCTCGTGATCTGATTGTGGCACCGGGGACTTGGAAGGTGTTTGGTCCGGAGTTGCTGCTTCTACCGCTAGTGCTCGTTCCAACTCCTCCTCGCTCTCATCCTCGTCATCCAGGCCGTATCGCGTAAAGTGTGGTACCACAAAGGTCCAGGCTCCCGTCTCGGCGTCGTATTTTTCGAAGTTTGTGTCGGGAATCGCCTTCAGCTTCTTGACATGCGCAAGGCTCTTTGGGTGGTTCGCATCGGTGATAGGGCGTTGGGTACTCTTGTCCATGGGCCAGCAGCCGAGGAGGGTAATCCGAGCAGGTACGTTAAGGCCCTCGCCAACCGGTGGTTTGTCGGTATCGTCGGGGTACACAATACACTCCTTGTTGTCGAATATGACATACCCACCGGGAATATCGTCCACACTTCTAAGTGTCGTGAGATTGACATCTTCCAAAAACTCCACGCGTCCGATGCCTGTGCGGTGGACAACGAAGTTCGGCAAATGAGACAATTTCTCAAATCCGCTCTCTTTCAATTCCTGTAGGGACGGCACAGTCCAGTATTCGCCCACCTCCCTTGAAGAATCCGAAGTCTTCGACTTGAGTACGGACACCGGCGATTTGGATGCTGGTTCAGTGGCTGCCCCGGTAGTCGTGGAGGTCGAAGGCCCAGGGAGACGACCCATATTTCGATCCAACGTGGTAGGAGTTTTGGGAGAGCCAGCAGAAACCATTGTGCTCTCTCGGGCAGCTCGGCCTAATTGCCGATCCCAACTCACTCTCGGTTTGGAAGTAGATGTAGTAATCCCAAGACCACCCGAGTCCGCAGAAGCAGACTGCACCGCAACATCGAATGATTCCGACCAGTTCGAGGGATCCACTTTTGAGGGGAGGATCAATTTCTTTACGCTTGAACGAGCCCTAAAAGCCTCTGGGTTTAGCCCAACGCTTGACGTAGAATCACTCAGCCCGCCAAGAGCAGTGCCCAATCGACTCGAGTTCACGGACAGGGGCCTGCTGAACGGTGAGGATGGAGAAGAACCGAATTCCACAGAAGAGGAGAGCCCATTACTTGGAGGGGTCGAGAAACCGCGGAGTCGTCCAACCTTTGGGGTGACAACTTTAGGAACATGCTTCTTCGTGTACAATAGGACAGATTTCTTGTCGGGATCTGTGAGGGTGATGATACGCGCCCCGTCGCCAGCGTTAGACTGGAGGAGAGGATTGTTGTAGATGTTCCCGTCGACTGTCGCGACGAGTGACCCTTGCTGTCCTAGCGGGCGGTTCTGCGCCCCGCTTGCAAAGAGACTGTTACCGCCACCAAGGCCACCACTGAAAGCGGTCGAAGAAAGCAAAGGATTCGCAGGTTGGGTGGTCGTATTGATGGTCGAGGCACCAAATAAACCAGTCCCGGCAGGCTTCGGGCCGAAGAGAGACTGTGTCTGAGGTTGCGATTGTGCTTGTCCACCACCAAGGTTGCCAAATAAACCACTGTTCAAAGTTGGGGCAGGATTTGATCCGAACAGACCCGTTGAGGCAGGTTGCTGAGCCTGAGTGTTGCCAAAAAGGCCTCCCGTCGCTGGTTGAGTGGGCTTCGGGGCGAAAAGGGATGTTCCAAAAGCAGGTGCTGCAGTTTGTTGGGTTTGGTTTTGAGGGGGGTTCTGAGTGAATGCGGAGCCGCCGAATAGCCCGCCTGACGGTTGATTAGGCTGAGCGGGCTGGTTGGAACCGAAGACTACCACATGATCAGAAAAAAATTCGAAGGGATGACGAAGTCCAACTTACGACCACCAGATGGCTGCTGCCCAGGTTGTTGCTGTTGGGGCTGCTGTTGCTGTTGACCGAATAAACCAGTTCCGAAACCTCCAAAGGCGGGCTTGTTTTCCTGCGTGGTTGGCGCAGCTTGCCCAAAAAGGCCAGTAGACGGCTGTGATGCGTTACCCGTTCCAAAAGCAGGTTTCGACGCGTCATTAGAACCAAACGTAGTCCCTGGGGTAGTAAGTCAGTGCGACGCATGGCGGATACTGGTGACGGCCACGTACCAAAACCACCAAAGGCGTTTGACTGTTGTGGTTGGGCTGGTTGAGTTTGACCAAATAGCGACGTTGAAGTGTTGGGCTGTGTCGTTTGACCGAAGCCTCCGAACCCTGTTGTACTTGCGGGTTGCTGCTGCTGCTGCTGCTGCTGCTGGCCTAACAAAAGGGTTGGTACCGAATAGCGACGAGGGCGAAGTTGGAAAAACATACCAAAGCCACCAAACGCAGGTTTCGTGCCAGTGTTTTGGCCAAAGGCGGGATTCGTATTTGCTGTCGACCCAAACAAGCCCGTAGAGGGTGGTTGTTGCTGTGATTGACCAAACGCAGAAGAACCGAACATGCCCCCGCCCGTTGCGGGTTGACCAAAGGTACTAGTCGTCGGCTGGTTTTGGTTTTGTCCAAAAAGACCGGTTGACGTAGTGTTCGAGGGCTGTCCAAAGCCTCCAAAGGTTGAGGTGGGCGGGTTAGCTTGGCCAAACGCGCCGGTTGTCGACGATTGCCCAAACGCCGAGTTTGTAGCGGGTTGTCCGAAGGTGCTCGTTCCAGGATTTGTCTGACCAAATGCGCCAACCCCTGTGCTTGGGGCAGCTGGCGTTGTACCAAACGCAGACTGTTGGCCGAATGCCCCGCCTGATGCTGTTTTTCGACCGGCAGCATAATCCTGCATGCGCAGTTCCTCAAAAGAAAAGTTACGGTATGCAGGCATGGCAGTTATCGAGTGATAATTTGAAGGGGCACTGTTGGTACCCTCTCTATCTTGCGTCACGAGGTACGTTGGGGAAGCCGTGCCATTGCTGCCTACAAGTACGGAATTACGCCAATCGCAGTGTTCGTCAGACTACGATCGCAAGTCAGCTTAAGGGACCAAACACTTACCGGCAGCTGTTACAGATGTGCCAAAGGCGCTGGTAGTAGCGGGCTTCGCACCAAATATACCACCTGTGGTGGAGGCTGGAGTGGTTCCAAACGCGCCCGAAGATGCAGCAGGTCGACCAAAGAGCCCACCAGTTGTCCCAGAAGTACTACTGCCAAACGTGGATGTAGTAGGCGCTGTGCTACCGAAACCACCGAATGTGCTTGTCGTGGGTTGGGTATCTAAGGTGCAACGCAAGGTCAGGCATTTACGAGTGAAGTACGAATGGATAGCGCACTTGGTTGGCCGAATGCTGAGGTCGAAGCCCCGAAAGCAGGCTTTGGTTGGCCAAAGGAACCTGACGTCGCGATATTGGTCCAGGTTACAATCGGAGGCGGGGGAAGAGACATACCAAAACCACTCGTGGGTTGACTGGGTTGATTCGAGGCACCGAACACGCTCGGCTGAGGTTGTTGTTGTTGAGTCCCAAATGCGCTTGTCTGGCCGAAACCTGCTGGAGGTAAGAGTTAGTAGAGCTCAAATGCAATGGAAGCGACCTGCTCACCTGAACCAAACGTAGACGGTTGAACGGGCTGGCCAAATGCACCGGTTGTAGGTGCTTGCTGTCCCGACGTGCTTTGCTGATTCTGTGCGTTCTGTCCCCAGCCGCCGAACATATTTGGACCGGATACACAGTGGTGAGGAAAAGCAACGTGAGGTGAACTCGCCACCTGACCAAACACGGCCTTTTAGCCGCTTACATCCGTTTCCGACCATAACTCTGACTTGACGATGCCCAAGAAAAAGCCATTGACAGCGGCCCAAGCAAAGCAGAAAGCTGCAAAGAAGGCTAAAACTGACAAGAAAACAGAAAAGCGGGAGGGCAAAAAGAAAAAGGTGGAGGGTGGAGAGGAGGACCTGGACGCCATCCTCGACCAGGTTAGAACTTTGTAGAAATAGATGTAGCATTTGTCTAATCCGTTTCTAAAGCTCGCCAAGGAGTGGGAAGAGAAACACAAAGTCAACGAAGAGCTGGCCTCCGGTCCACCTTCCAAACGAGCTAACGCAACACTTACACCATGCCCAAGCGGTGACCATTTGTGGTAAAGCTAAAATTTACATCTAAATATCTGCGAAGAATGCTACGACTACCCCTAGGTTTATTGGTGGAGAGTACTTTGCCGAAGATGGCAAGGCTGTTGGTCCCCGGCTTGCGGAAATACGAGGACCATTCTGATGATCCTTTTCGCAGCACTTTTACAAGGATGTATTCCGTTATGCCCCAGATAAGGTACGCACTGTCGCTTCTTCTCCTATCGCACCGGCCTTATGCCAAACAGGACGAGTGGCGCAGCTACGTTTCTCCCAATTCTCCTGGCCCGCGATCCGCGCATAGTGTGGTAGCCTCCCCGATCGGGGGTGGCAAGTTGTTTCTTTTTGGTACAGATAGCTCTCAAACAACTTGGTTCTTCTGTCTAACAACTCCCTTAGGAGGCGAATTCTCTTCTTTGAATCAGAACACATTCCACCACTACCGAGACCTTTGGGTATTTGACGTGAACACACATGCATGGGAACGCATCGAAACCAAGACAAAACCGAGTGCAAGATCAGGTCACAGAATGGCCCTGTGGAAGCATTTCATTGTCTTGTTTGGGGGTTTCGTCGATCTCGGTTTGCGAAGTATGTATCGACATTTGCCCTGGACCGCCGATGTTTCTGACCTATACGCCCAAGCTAGTTATTTGAACGACCTTTGGTTATTTGATATTCAAGAGTATAAATGGCAACAGATCGAATTTGGCCCTCATGAAAAGGTCCCGTCCCCTCGAAGCGGTTTTTCGTGAGCTCATTCGAATAACATCATGAACTAACAGTCGTTAACTCGATGAGGAGCTCAGGTTTCTTTCTGTTCCAGAAGGTATTGTGCTTTGTGGTAAGCACTGGGTGGACACATTGGGCGACTGTCTGCGCGCTAACAATACCAAAGGCGGGTATATGAAGAACTACGCTAAAGGGAAGGAAGCGGTGGGCGTCTCATTAGATGACGTTTGGCTGCTCAAGTATGTTTATCACATTCGACGCCCTCATCAGGAGACTGAAATTCCTTACAGGATGTCGCAAGATACGAAAGAGATCAAATGGGAAAACAGGAAGAAAATCGGCTATGCACCTAACCCCCCTCGGAGCGGTTGTACAATGACGCTTTGGCAAGCTAAAGCGCAAGGAGTTATGTTCGGAGGTGTCAGCGACGTGGACAAGGGTGAAGAGGAGCTCGAAAGCGTTTTCTACAACGACATGTGCGTCAATAGTTCCGATGGCATGAAGGATTTAATGACATTGTGGGATGTCTGGGATGTCAGGTATGCCTATCAGACGGCCGGCAATGGTCGATGGGTTAGCTTGAATCTTCGCAAACGGAAGAAACCAGGTGGTAGTAGGAAACCTGCACCTGCGCCTACGAACGATGCGGTTCGTCCGTACCTGTCCGAGTATCTGGACTCTCTAACATCATTATAGGATGCCATGGATGTCGACGATATCGATACTCCCGTTGACGGCGACGATGGCGTTTCGCCAATAAAGCAACCTACCCCACTCAATTCCCCGCTGGGCCAGGGGGTGGACACTAGCGCCGCTCTCCCAATGTCCAGGTACAATACTATGCTGGCCATCTTGAGAAATACGTTGTACATGTACGTATCCTTTCATTGCCTCCGGCTGAGCTTGATGTCGGCCTCGGCGCGTCTAGATATGGAGGCATGTATGAACGTGGATCAAGGGAATACAGTATGTGCGATGGGCATTGTCACATGTGCATGGTTTTATTCACTGAGCTTGATAGCATTCGACGATTTCTGGTCCATTCAACTCGATAAGATGGATGCCTTCACCTGCTTGAGGCCGCTTGATGTTGAGTTCGGAGAAGACGAAGGATCTAGCAGCGAAGATGATGATGACGAAGCCGGAGACGAGAGCGAAAGCATTGACGATGGTAATGACGAAGTCGATGACGAGGAAATGGACACCGAAGAACCAGCCGGTCCAAGCATATCTCCCGTATATCAGAACACATTGATCTTATTCATTTTCCGAAACTCACCTATAATAACTCTTAGGTAAATTCGCATCTAAGAGCCGAGGCCTCGGCTTTCCTTAATCTTTCGAAGGATGCAACCCGAACTGCTGAGGAGCAACTCAGCATGCCACTTCCAGGGGAAACTTTGGCCGTCTTCTACGCTCGCTCAAGTATGTTGTGAAATTCAATTCAATTGCTACAAGGGCTCACATCGCTGTCGTGCAGAGGACTATTGGGCGCAAAAGGCCCATGAATACAGCGATAACAGGGGGAAATTGTTGCGCAGGGACGGTTTCGGCTTGGCTGAAGAACGATATGGTGCGAGTTCCATCCAGTAGCAGCTAAACCTTATCTTCACAATCGCATTCTAGGGACTTATAAACCTTTACTGGAAGAGGTTGAAAAGATTCTAGCAGAATCGGGGTTGGATGAGGAGGAAATCAAGAGAGCCGGCACTGGTACCGGTCTCCAGTCAGGGGGTCGGAGTAGAAGGTAGAACGATCATGACACGTTATTGGATTGGCAGGTGTAAATTACAGCAGATACGCCGTGATCGTATTCTAAGGCATTTTCGTCGTCGTCCAATCCCACAAGGCGCTGTGCTAGTGGCGTAACTCTGGTTCTTGACGACGAGCCCTACGTGTAGCTGCTCCCATTCACCTTGATCAGACGAGGAATAGGTTAGCCCGCAATAGTCACCGATTCGCGTACTCGGGAATACCTTTTCCTTGAGCTGAGTTAAGTATTGCGGGTAGCTTGGCATTTGGTCTTGTCGATCGTGAATCAACCAACTGAGAGCCCACAACCGGAGGGGAAGCTCTCCGTCTTCTTTGATAACGTAAAGATGCGGCCAATACGGGCCCCGGCGCATTTCCCGGGTCTTATTGACGACAGCGTTGACGCGTTGAGAAAAGCTGTTCTCCAAGAGCGGAAGAGTGGTCTAGAAACAGACGGATTAAGTCTCAACCTTGACCTCAAATAGAACCCTCACCTTTCCATTCCTGAGATGGGCGTATTCCTCTACGCTGAAAACGTCCATGAGGAGCTGAGGAATGGCTTCACGTCCAACCCAAAGGAACATCGTTTGTCCATCTTCAATCAGGTACAATCCATAACGGTCCATCCTTTCACTGGTCAAGGGTAATGGCGGAGGCAGGATGACGCCATTTTCACCGATCGTGCCGCACTGAGACCAAGGTCAGATTGAGAATCACTAAGAACGAGTCAGAACCACGGACCTCTGGGGGCATAGTATGAAGTGAATAGAAGGTGGGGTGGATGTAGGGCACGAGCAGTTGTGGTGGAAGCGTGGATAGCAGTGTTTGTGCATATGCCCTCAAGTCTGATGGGATCTGCGAACTTTGCCGAAGCCCGACCTAACCAACTGTTAGTTAGCCTCCCACCGTCAGCCTCTAGATCCGCACTGACATGTTTCAGTAGACCAAGAGTCAACAACGGAAGGAATTTCAAGTTATCCGAAATGCTCAATTGGGCGCTGGCACCACCAGCAGATGATGTCATCGTGTTCTTGTAGGTCGTAAGGATGTCGATCATTTTGTTCGTCAAGGCATCGCGGGCATCTTCCATCTTGGCGGAGACGGATCGTTCGACTGCCTTGTTGGCAAGTAAGGTGGCGATGGAAATCTGGTCTGCAGACGCATAGAGCTCCGAGATGTTCGAGGTTGTGGGATATGCGGAGGTTACGACTCGGATACGACGTTCCCCTGCGAAAAGATTTAGTGTCCAGTAGTAACGCCACAGGTCGATTAGCCTGACCGTCGCAAGTCGTGTGTAACACCGCAGTCTGGAACACCACAAATGGTGTTGTAATGTTCTCTTCAATTTGCACTTCAATGGCATATGACTGATCGACGGGAACGGCAGGGAGAGAGAGAAGGTCCGTGGAGCGAACGAAGAAGTTGCCATAGAAAGTGGCCATTCTCAAACCTATCATGTAATTCAGCGGCAGGACGAGGATACTGGCATAGGTAATCGCCTACCTCGGGATGCCCGAACGCGTATAACAGCCTCCAAGGCGATTGGGCTTGCCAGAATCTGTCCGAATTCATGCGCAAATCGAATAGCATCTTCCGACCGAGCGGCGTTGAACGCAGGGTAAAACAACGTGTTCCCTGCGGTGTAGTGGGGGAGACAACCTGCACAACCAAGAGGGTTAGTAGCGACACCGGGCGAGAAATTCATAGCCCACTCGCCTAGCGTGGCAACATCTTGATACGTCGAACCTCCCAAAAACATGTCGACGGAAACCTGAGAGCGGGAGCATTCAATTGCAAATGTCTTGTAAAACACATCCGCAGCTTGAAGGAGACTTGACTCCTGGAAGCCGATGAAAACTCAGTAATAGTCCTGAGATTTGTGGGCGCAACAAACCTTGGGTGTCCCTAGCATCTTTGGGTCTTCACGATTCTTCAAGGCGCCCGCACCCAGCGTGGGGAGGCTGGTTGTGCAAACGATGAGCTTACCCCCAACCGAGGATATCAGCTTATACCCCGCCTGCAATGCGGGTCCAAGAGCACTGCCCACATTGTGGGTTTCTGCGAACATGTCACTCAAATGACTCAGGAGTCCCTCGAGCCCAGCGCGTGCCTCCGTCAAATTAACGAGGAGATCGTTTGGTTTCGGTAAGAATACGTCCTCCAAGTCAGAAACCACGAGCATTGTCGATTCGGATGACCCGGGCTGGCCAAATATTGCGAAGTGATTAGACATACGGTTCTTGTTTATCAACTGCCCGTACGCACCGGGATGCAAAAGAAATACAAGGCTACGTCGAATCCGATGATAGCCACTTTCGTGCGATCATCGGCGTTCGGAAGCCGATCTAGTGATTCTAGGATAGTCCGCGTGGCAGTCGCCAGCATGCCTGAAGGAGCGAAATCAATGACAACTCGTTTCAGCTGAAGCAAATACTGACCAGATGCTACCCCTTGTTGTGAAACGTCCAACAAGAACACGTATACCGGAGGTTGAGGTGGGCGCACCTTCAACAATACCATTAATAATCACTCTCTGAGTCCGAGTACACCACATACCATGTATTCTGTTGGTGCCACGAACTCCACCACGGCGTGATTTAGCTCGGCTCGGTTCCACCGATCACCTGGAGCGTTTTTTGCGGCATCCCAGTCAAACATCTGAGGAACCTCGTTGCTGACATTGCACATGCAGCATTTCCACCTTGTCCCGCCGTCGATGAAGGTCACGTAGGGGTTGATGTAGGTCCGGCATCTACGACATCTGGCAATAATTTGGTCGGTGATAACAGGGACAGCTTCATCGCCCTCCTTCAGCGAGCGATGTGGAATGAGAACGAGGCCAAAAGGTAACTTTGACTTGGTGAGCAGAGAATGGGTGGTGGGGATGGCATTAAGGGTACAGCGTTGATAAGATGGATCAGCATTGGCACTAGGACTTTGCGAAACGCAAGCCTGACAACAAATCAGCTGGCGACGAGTATCGGCGGTAGAGACGGACGTACTCCTGGTGGAAGCCTGATTTCGGGTGGCGGGTCCAACAGTTGGCGAGGATCAAGATATGCACCAACGAGATTTACGGTCTGAAGAGCATACTAGGCAGGAAAAAGGGGAATATAAGAGCGTAACGGAGTACGAACAGGGGTTGCTTACTTGCTTTTGGCCGAACCCTGATTGCTGTTGCAACCCCATCGATGCAAACTGGTCTGCGAGTACACCGACTTGTTGTTGCTGATATGAAGGCTGAGCGGGAGCAACAAACCCTTGGGGACCGGCAGTGTATACGCCAGGACCTTGGGCAGGATTAACATAGGCCGGTTGCTGGTTTTGTTGTTCGCCAGGCGTGAAGAATGAACCACCAACGGCAGGTGCACCGGTTTCCGAAGGGTATGCAGACGGAGCAGGGTCACTCCCGTAGTAGACCTGAGTTTGCCCAGCGGCATATTGCCGTCGTTTGGTATGGCTGGCAGTCGTGGATTGAGGTTGAGCCGTGATTGGGACAGATTGGGAGGTCGGGGGTTCCCACTGGCTATGCCCAGATGATTGCTCTATTGGAAGATATGGACCATGAGATATGAGCGGTGGACATCAATAGCAGGTGGATCAGAGTAACCACCTATGAAGAGATGCCTCTGATGGGTTTCGTCCCTGCGAAAACAAAGTTTGCTTCAATTCACGATTTCCCAACATGAGTGCGATACTGACCATTGAGCGATCCATCCTGGAGGAAGTTGTTGTGACGGGTCAGCCATAGCTCTTGGTTGCGAAACGGGTCCGTCGAGAATGCAATCGTCACGAAGTCAGTTCCGCCACGTCCTAATCACGTGAGCAGCCACAAATCGTCAGAGGCGGCAGCCAGCAATCACCTCCCATTGGGATCTGGAGTCAGCACGCGCAAGACGAATCAATTTCTCTCTATTGAGCAACTTTCTTTATTCCAGTTTATTCTATCGAGATTCTAGGTGCGACCCGAATTTGCAATGCGCATCAACGACGAAATCGTTCACATGTGTGCTTTAGTAGCCCCTTCAAAGAGGCGCCTCATATCTTCAGAAGCCACGTCGATCTGCTGAACAAAATCTGCGTTTGGTTGACTCTTGCGGGATGTCACGGTGAATTCGAGTCCTGCATTGATGGATAAGTAAAAGGCACGCGACAACGCACTACACGTACTGTCAGGGAAGCCAGTCATGTAGGCGACTCCGAATCCACCAGGAACAACTTGGCCCCACCCATATCCCCGAGTAAAATAACGGCTGAAAATAGCCGAGGTGCTGAGCACCTGAAGAAAGCAAAACATGAGACTTGACAACTAATGCACGCTGGTGCATGAGTTGCATACCCAGGTTGATCCTCGAATGTAAAGTGGGTCCGAGAACAGCGCTGGGAGACTTTCACCAGGGCCGATGACATTCCTCATTCCTAGCAAGAAGTGTAAACGCACATGCGGAGTCAGGAGTTCAAGGCAACCTACCGAACAAATGACGGTCGATCCCCATAGCATTGACGGCATCATCAGCATCTAAGCGATGCTTGGTCGTAGCAGTCTTCAAGAGAGATCTCCGGGTTTCTGCATCCTGGGATGGATCGTCCATAGCATCACAGAACGCCATGGCTTCTTCTGTAACGATCCTAATAGTCTCTGTTCTCCCTTTGAAGAATCCTCGGGTAGATGCTGCTTCATAGGTACCACCGTTTCGCTTCCTACCAGACCCGCCAGTGCAAGCTAGAAGTCGGTGATAGGCCAATTGGATGATCATCTGCGCCCATGCATCGGGAGAGAAACCGAACTTCTTGATCTCGTCCCGCCCGTAGGCTGTTGTGAGCATCCCCATTGCTTGCCGCGAAACCAGCCTTTCGGCAGCTTTCTGTGCTCCCAAAATGGCAGTTGCCACCTCCGGCGTTACAACCCATTCCAAGGGACGGGGTGGGGAAACTGTAAGATCGGTTTGCGAGCCGTGGTCAAAATCTCCGTGGTAGAGGGTACCCAGAGCGCGGTCGATCATAGTGACGCTCGGTGTGCCATCCATGACCGAGTGTTCCCCCATATACCCTGACTCTCCGTTGTCGCAGATAATAATTTGAGCTGGTTTGTCGAGCCTCGATAGAACATAATAAGCAATGGTTTAACGTCTCATTCAGGGGAATGGGCCTACCATCTGTTTCCTAACTGATCCAAGTGATCCCCTCCGTGGAAAAGATTTTTAGACGATTCCAGTCGGGTTTCCGGGGTGGATGTATCAAGACAAACAACAAAAGCGGCGGTGACTATGTCTTGTAAAGTAACAGCGTTTCGGCTGTCGGTGGAAAGAAGGTTTGCATAGTCCTGTATAGGTGGTTAGGATTTCAACGCGGCCCTTGCTTTGGTACACCTTTACCTTAGCCCAAGTATCCCTGTCATTTGATGTGAGAAGACCGATCGAAGGAGCCGTTTTCAGAGGTGACTCGTAGATGTGGCGGAGCTGGCTATGGGTTTATCCACAAATGATACAGATGCGCAGCGTTGGTGGAACCTACGTTTCAAGATCCTGGGTACTCAGAAGGGTTCCATCAATGCTTATATCGACTTTCCAAGGGCGGTTGCGCCTCAGGACAATGATATGACCATGATTACCGTCGTCTCCAGACTGAGCTCCAGTGACAGACCAATCGGTGCCCTCAAGGCCTGGAATACGGCAACAATCAAACATCCACCTATAAAGAGGAAAGAGTGAGAGCCAAGGGGGAGAAAGAAGGAAAGGCACCTCCAGGTGTCCATGCAAAGCGGATCTTTGCGAGTTAAATCTATGGGCATACTGCCTTGTTTTAACTGACGCCGTTGAAGAAGGACGGATCGTATGAGAGCGGCTGTTCGATAGGCCAAGGACCTTTCTGGATAAGGAAGGGAGAAGCCATCTGTAGAAGAGGAGCATGAGACCGGCAACCAGGATCGACAAGAGGAGAGACCTACAGTAGTATGAGACATTCACGAGCACCTAGGAAATGAACGGTAAGCGATAGTTAGAGGCAATATGGATTGGTTCACACCGAATCGCGATACTTGAGGTACGCAGCCTTATAGGAGGAGGGTTAGGACATTGGGGGACTCAGAGCAGTGATGTGCTTACGTTGTCCCAGAACTCTTCCAACCAGTGCTTGATGTTGTCCGTTTCATTCCGTTCCAGGAGGCGACGATGAAGAATGGGACCCAATCCACCCGGTCTAGCAAACTGATCAATCTTGGCCTTTGTAGACTTCCATTCGTCTGATGACCAAGCTAGAGGTTGGAGAGACTGGATGAGCTTCTCAATTGTGCGTTCAAACGCTGGGATGGGTAGCTTGGGCAACTGCTTCTGCCGAGAGAATGTCAAGGTGCCTTCAGGCGGGAAAGGAGCAGCATCTTTCCAGTGGACGGGCTGCTTAGCATTCTGCAGGAGGTTGAAATTTATCGAATATGAGGGGGACGGCATTGTGGGTTTTGGGAAACTAGGAGCGTTGGCGAGCAAAGGAGACAGCACACGGCGCATGCTCCAACGACGGGTGTTTTCGTTTAGTATATGTATGTCGGAGCGAAATCAGGGTCAGTGGGAGAGGCTCGGCGGGTGCCGTGTTGAGCGAGTTATGCGCTGTCGCTGGGCAGGTTGCTCGGTGGTCTGTACGCGACGTCGCCGGTGTTGACCACGAACGACGCTAGGTTGAAAGAGGGTAGCTCAAGCGAGAGAAACCCAGCGCTATAAGGCCCAAACAGCATGCAGACGAGTGGGCACGTGAAACGGACTGAGCCGGAGGAAACGGACAGTTTCTGTCGGGAAGGTCACACGAAGCCGGGTGAACGTTGACTATTGGACTGCGGGACGGATCGATGTCGGGGGGAGTTGGCAGCTACGGCGAGGAGCGGGATGGTGGGGCTCGTCGGAGGGGAGTGTAGAAAGCGAACATGGGTGGTCGACGACGTGCGCGGGTGGCTGCTACGCCGCCCAGGATGAGTTTGTACAGCGGCTGGTGTGAGTCTTGTCGGGATCCGGCGACCCGTATGCCTTACGACGCTAGCCTGACTAAATATTTCAATCCCACCCACTTATGTAGACCAGACCCAGCACCCCACCTGGGACAATTCACCTGCCAGCCCAATGCCCCCCTTCTTCAGCAGATCCACCAACGCCCCTCATGTCGCCCCCCGCCTTCCACAGCCTTCAGCCGTCACCATCAACATGGCCAATCTCACCAGCCAGGACCCATCTAAGGCCAAAGTAGAAACGCTTTTTGGCCCCCCTGTCGGCGTCGGTGGTGTTCCCACCCCCAACTGGACCTCTATGGCCAGCAGGAATGACCCCGGCCGTGCAGAGGAGGAAGAACTCACACCAGATGTCGTTCAGGAATGGGTGAGAAGGAGCAAACAAGAGGTGCGCCTTGACACCTTCCCATCACCTCGCACCTCATCTCTGTTCCAGGCCGATAAGCCGGTCCCCACTACTACTCTTCAAGCTCTCGTCAACCTTAAGCGGCCAACAATCCGCCTCACTCCATTGTCATCTGTGTCCGAAGACCAACCGCCTTCGCACTCCACGGCCGCAGCCGCTCATGGCCTTGAGTTTGATTTCGACTGCGACGCGGCCCGTTGTGCGATTTCAGTTCGTGCAGTTCTACCGGGCGAGAAGGTTGATACCACCGTCGTATTTGAGCGTGTTGTGGACGGTGGTTTCGGCAGGTCGCTCAAGTTTGACGAACATGGCGCCATCCTCGAACTAGCAAAGCTTGACCTTCTGCAGCCCACGCTTCATGGATCTCAAGAAATTATCTCCCACCAAGGAAATGATCAGCCTTCCAGCGTTAACGGTCCTCGAGCACATCCTGACACAACTGGGGCTGCAACCCGTAAAAGGTTCTCCGCATTCCACTTTCGTCGACGCAGCATTGCTCGTGATGCTGTTGGTCCTGCCCTTCAAGTTGTGGATGCCGACGCAGAAACCCATGCGGCTCGACAAAGCCTTGACGGTGACCACGACCATGATGACGACCACATCCCTCCGGCGGCCGTTAATTCATCCCGAAATCCGAATATGCACATTCAGGATGGAAAGGAAGATTGTGGTGTGAAGGTTATAATCCGCATTGAAGCTCTTGATGAGCTAGGTGTGTCACTACATCATTCCACATGACGTCTGCTGATGCATTTCTTCAGACAACCCGCTGAAATCCCGCAATGCGCAGCTTACCTATCTCCATATTCTTCGCATGGCTACCTCGGCCCCCGAGGGTGACAATACCGAGTCGGCGGTCAAGCCATGGGTCGTCAAAGTCGTGAAACGCGAAGCAGTAATTGGCGCACACACCTTTAGACTGCAGGAAATATACGGGCTTGCGACATCGAACTCTGCCGGAGATGCCCCAGCGGACCCAGTGGAGCCCCCTTCGGCAACATATCCCCCCACTGGTACTACTCCCAACGTCTCTTATGACACACCTGCCACCGAGTGTGTTCTTTGTCTTAGTAGCCCCAGGGAGGTCGTGCTGCTACCTTGTCGACATTTGGTAGCTTGCAGAGAATGCGCGGTAAACATGGTAGAATTTGGTGCAGGTGGTGCTTTGACGCACGAAGTCGAGCCAACAGGCATGACCAACGCGACCGAGACCACCAACGGAGATGGTGTTACCCCTATTGACGGTAGCGCAGCGGAACAAGGCAACGGAGTTCCCAATGTCACAGCGCCGAGCACGGATAGGCCGAGACGAAAGCGCAAGGCAAAGGGATGGTTCTGCCCCGTCTGCCGCCAACGTGAGTATATACTTCACCCTTTGTGGATAAAATGCTAAAACTCACCTTGCATAGCCTACACTGCTCTCCTACGGATCACTACCACTCCCCCTGGTAAACGTCTGTCCGAGGATTCCTTTAATGCACCTGTTCCGGTGCCTCTCGCACCTACACAAATTGCAGCTCCGCTGACTGATTCTACTAACGTGAACTTCGAGCCACCGGCTTCTGACGCTGGTACATCTGGAGTGGTTGGCGGAGAGACTGTAGCTGGTGGCAAACTCGGCGGGCTACTTTCTGAGTTGTCCTTGAAAGCAAAGAAACCCGGGCAGTCGGCTAGCGATGCGAGTGATTCCTAGCTCTTCCTTTGTATATGTACACTTTTAGCTCCCTTAAATGTACTTTTCTGCTACATCACCTCCTCCTGTAACATATGATACAAGTGATTTGAAAAACTTTAGTCTTAGTGAAGAGAGTCTACGTATAAATTCGGGATGCAGCGACAGCAAATAGCTTAGGTTATACAAATAAAAAAGCGAGTTCCCCGACCGGGAATTGAACCCGGACCTACTCGGCACTCCTCAAAGGAATGAAAGCGAGTTATCCTAGCCATTGGACTATCGAGGACTGTTGAGTCAGGGTCACACTGATTCCTCCTACACGACAGGTTTTCAGACTGGCAGAATGACCAAGTCGCGCGCGCAACCCGATTGACCACTAAGCTGCTGACTAGGCCTGCGGCTCCACATGAACACCGTGGTGCGTGTCAACGAGTTCACCCGTAACAATTGTCCACATTGCTTCAAGGAGCGATTGTAGGGCCAAAAGGAGGTATCTTCCGGCGGAAATCTCGCGTTGTCTTCCCCGGACTGTTCATGCTTCCCAACTGGTCGCCTTTACGGTGGAAAAAAAAACAGAGAACTCGCGTCGCCGTCGACCTTGGCGTTCTCTGGTTGACCACCTTGCAACATACATCCGAAATGGCTGCTATTCCGCTTTGGCACGACCCACGCGTGCTGGGTCGAACAATACACGTGCTTCTAAATTAGAATATCGCATCTCTATTCTAACATCGTCCTCTTTCTAGGTGGTAGCTAAGGGTGGACGGGATCTACTACCTGCACCTCGCCATGTGTTTGCACGTACCCCAACTCATGGTGACTACATTTCTTTGTAACCCCTGCTCGTTCAAGGTTAAAAACTCACTTTAATAGGTACTCCCGGGTATTTGTCGCTTCTCAGTCGGGTTGAGACACCTTACTCATTTTGGGGAATTGTCTCCCGGTTGCAACTGCACCACTAGCCGTCTGCAAACGTCCAGCTCCAGGACTAGTGCAAAGCCGAACTCTACCCTTCTAGGACGACCACCAGCACAAGTGCACGTGTCTCTTCCACCTCAACGCCTCCGTCTGGTCTCAAGTATTGGTTTTAGTTTGGCGATTCCTACACGCAAACGGTAAGCATCCACAACGAGGGCCAATACTATTTCCAAATTTCCTTGTTCACCCCAAGCAATTCGATATCCACGGTACGCAGCCAAATCCAAGCAACCCCTTCGGAAACCCACCATTCCCGTAGGCTCATTGAATGATGTCTGGGACATTATTGACCGGCATACGCTACCAGAGGCTACACCGCTGTGGTTCCTACGTCAACTGGATCGGTTAGATAACAACGAGCCTCTCGTCTACACATACAACTACGTATATGGGTACGCAGGCGGCGCTTTGGGTCTTGCCGGCCATTTCTGATTCAAGCTTTTGCAGCGGAGGAACTATCGACGCCAGTCTTGTGGCGTCTTATACACCCACCGTCCTCTCAATGACTGACCAGATGAACGAGTTCTTGACCACTGTGGCGTCACATCCTACCTCGGTGCCATGGACCAGCACAAACACCATATTCAGTCTCTTTATCGGGATTAACGATATTGGTAAGTGATTCGACCCGGGTGACCCTTTGTCCCCTCCTGTTGACCGTCTGTGTATATGCAACAGCTACTATCGGAAAAATCAGTAACTTCAAATTCGCTTGCCGCGTTCAAAGCCACCCAGACAGTTGTACGTGGCCTCTTGCAGCGCTGTTCGTCCCCACACACTGGCGCGTGATTTCAGGTCCAAACCTGGGTTTATGATGCAAAATTCAAAGCTAGTTCAAATAACCTTCCACCTATGGTTTTTGATGTGACTTCCGTAAGTTCTAACTCATACCCTAGTGCGCTTGCGGTGGATAATGGACTGGCTTCTCTCGGACAGTATGGCAGTGCCAGCAACGTGGCTTGGTGCAGTAACTATCACATTGTGAGCCTTTCCGACCCTTCTTTGGGCTGCTGCTGATCCTATGGACATATCTACAGTCGCCAGGGTGAGTTCTTTCACTACGGGGTACAAGAAAAGGGGTTTCCTGAGCGCTTAACCATGAATAGCGTCCACGACATTTTTGCCAGGGAGATCGGCTCCACGCTTTTGGTAGGCTCTGAGCTTTAATACGTCGGTGCCAATGAAGTGTATCCAGGTATGTTTGAATCGTGTCGGAGTTGCAACTGCTTATAATGATCAGCGGCACCATGCGGAAGCTCATCCCCGAACACGTCTTCCCACTTTCATCGGACTTTTAACGATGGCGAGGTGGTGTGGTATATATCCACAAAAAAGAATAAGGAGTCGACTCGGTGATTATCGCCTTCGCATTCTCACATCGGAATCAGTTCGGGCTCCCGATGGCAATGAGTTCACCTGAAAAACTCTCGTTTCTCAAGCTTGGCACCCTTGTCCAGAAGATATATTCCACGGTGCAAGAAACTTCCTGTTTATCAACGTCTCTGGGGCAGACAAAACCCCTCTGCCGAGTTTTCGTGGCACCAACGATATCGTAACACTCCGAGAGACTTGAATTTATCCACGTTCACAGCTGCGAGTCCCCTTGCGTCTTCACAGGATCGAGGGGCGTCCTCATAAGGTAGTTCAATCGAAAGCCTTCCATAAGGGTAGCTAAGGAAATACACAAAGGAGCGAGTGCTTCGAACCCACATCGTTGCCACCATTCCTCCTGCGAACCACTTCCAGGTGTTTGTAGATGTCGTAAATCACCCCAAGAATAGGGGTTCTCGCACGCAACATCGGTTAGGTTATTCTCGATGCGGTTCCGGTAATATGTCTTGCATAGTCTAGTGCGGTAGCGATACGAAGGACCTGCGGTGTAATAATTATCATGTGGTAGGTGTCATAATTAGCAGTCGCTATCCCCTTTGCTGATAGTCGGGGCCGACCCGTTTTCCAGTCACCAGGTTAAATCTCTTTCTCGCTCATGCCAAGGCGGTAGTATTCGGTAAAACAGAATTCCTTGGGGTACCCAGGGCATCTGGATATGACCTAGCATCGCTAGCAAGACTGAATACAGAGTGCTCATAGAGTAACTCGGACCTCAATTTCCTGCTCTAACCCACGCGTTAAGGGTAGAGGCGAAAGTGTAGATACCGATGCCATGCATAATCCAGATAGCTGAAAAATGAGTCTAAGCCACTGGTATAGTGCCACAATGGGTAGGTAGTACTGACCAGCGGAACGATTAGGATGCCGAGAAACATAATATCCGGGATTTGGCAAGCCCATGATGTTGCAGAATACGTGGGCAGAAATTGCTGGGTATATGGAAGCAGCCTTCAGGAAAACGAGCGTAGCATACCATCCAAAGACAGTGGTATATGCCAGTTGTACCACTGCCAAGTCAGAGGGTGAAAAATCAGCGCTCACAGCAACCTGAAGGAAGTGTGTTACCCACGGCAAATGACGACAGCGCGTTGCAGCGCGCTTGGTGTCCTCCCATAAATGTTATATAATTCCCATGCATGGTGGAGATGTGCTAGATGAAGCAGAGCTATTACGCCAGAAATTTCAAATGTAGTGCTTGAACACGTACCGATCCCGAACCACAGTGGGGCGGCGAACACCATCGTTTTCAGCGAGGTCCCAGCCAGACTCATAGTCGACACTATACATGACCTAAAGACGATTTCCTCGGTTATAGGTCCCTTCATTCGGGGGGAGGCGTTAATATGTGTGTGCGGGGATCTGCAGAGCCGTTACTGAACTACAACATAGTTTCGGAAACCTTGCCATGAGTGAATAGGGTCGGCAACGTTTCGTTTGAAGCTCCACACAGACTGGAACGGCAATTCGGAGGATAGAAAAGACGCATAGAGGGGGCCGATATAAAGGATGGGGGGGAACAGGTGAGAGAGCGCGACGGAAACCCAAGTCCGACTTTTCCCTTCCTGACCAGGGGCCAAGCCCAGCAAGTTCAAAGAAAGTGGAAAGTTGATTCTCTAAGAGATGAGCGAGAGTAAGTGGATGAATCGCCGAGATCCCCTTTGTTCTCGTACCTCTTCGCATGCTTTCATGCCAACGACAACCAGAACGAGACAGCTTATCAGTGTGCTGAGTGTAGCTGCAGTCAGGCGAGCTCTAATGACATCCGGGTCATTTCTCCACTTCTCGTTTGCCGCCCGTGTTCGCTCTTGGCCATCTTGACGATTTGTAGGAGGGGCATGAAACGCCAGACGGCCTGCACGAGCGATGTACAAGGAACCGACGTAAGAGAGAGTAAAGGAGGCACAAAGAAGAGTAGAAGTGGTGGTGGAGATGTGGCAAGAACTAGTACTGCTCATTCTCGACTGGTGCGGCTTGAAAGAGGTGCAACACTATTTCAAGCTCAGATACAAACACGTCCAACTGGCAGAACTTATCTCATGTCACGACCAAGGAGATTCGGCGCCGGTCGCGGAGGCTCAGCCGCAGGGCTCCCTGTTGGCATGACCTTTGCTGATCTGCAGTCGATGCCACGGGAGGCAGCACCATTATATCCGGTGAGACCGGCTCCTCAGCCCTCATGCTACCTACCTACCTCGCTCCCCAGCCATTAGATCCCACCCCCATATTAACCCATATCGATGACAAAGAGAAAGAGCTCTGCCGTCTTCAAGTTGGCTTTGGTAAACGGTTGAGGAATAGTCCGTACTGTCTGGCGGAACAGACGCGCTCTAGCTGTGAGTCGCCTCGTCTTTTCCTGCACTGGGAATTCATGGAGAAACATTGGCAGCCCTGGAGAGATATTCTGATCGCTTTCGGCCTATGTCAAGATCACGTCCTTCTCTAATCCCCGAAGAGATGAATAAGGAGTTCTTCCCTATTTCGGTCTGGGAGGCTCACTTCAATCCCAAAAAGAAGGTTGCCACAGGTGGAATTCTCATTATTTATCCTGAGCATCGCTCATACGGCTCCGGTACTTAGGCTCGAGTAAAACAGGGAGGAAAAAGGCAAGGGTGGACTGGGCGTCATTGGGAGTTGAGGGAGAAGGGGAAGAGGTCGACAACGGCGAACGCGACAGCCAGGAGGGGGAAGATGACGAGGTCGAAGAGGCTGAGGATTACGATGAGGAGAACGATGACAACGACTACGAACTCAATTATTTTGACAATGGCGAGGAAGATAATGACGACGATCTTGGGGATGGCGGGGCCGGGGGTGGTGACCAGGGAGACGGTGAGTTACGCCAGAAAACCCGAGAGCAATGGTTAATCTTCGAGATCAGAGGGGTACGATTGATAGGCTGAATCGCCGCGAACTTTCGCAATGGCAAGGTGGACTGCAAAACGGCAAAAGTCGAAGACATACGTCTAGCAAGTGTGGAATTATCGCGATTCGTTGCATGAGGACGAGGGTCATGATGAAGATTGGCCGTCTTGGGGTATCAGTCCGACAGTGCCTATAACGCCTTCGGCGACAATATTCGCCACCTTACGACCTTCCTTGCTGTCATGCTGTTGCTTTTTAATGAAGTGTGCCTTTATATCCTTTGCCCGAGCAATCTGGCATTGTGAAACAATGGCATGAGAAGCCATGCGGAGGTGCACACAATAGAACGGACCTCTTTCTTGTGATGTAAACATTCGAGGTAGTCTTCTGCCGGGTTGGTGCACTGGGACGGAGAATCGGCAGCGGCATAGCACTATAAGTGTAGGCATCAATATCCTGTCAGGATGAGGAATGTGTAGAAATCCACCTTGGCGAACTCGATCCAATACGGGTGGCAACGTGCAGTGCCTGTACGAATGGTATGGGAATGAATGCGACACAGCTCAAGGTGGAGTTCATACCGCCACTGTAGCCATAACCGGACTAGAGTATCGTGAGCCTTTGGTACCGTAAAAGAGCGGGTGTTCTACTCACTGCCATTTCTTGTGCGAGTGGGTTCGAGGATGTGGACGAAAACGGGTCGAACACACTCGGCCAAACTCCAATCGACTCCAGTTGGCTCTTGCGATGGCTCACCTCGGCGAGGAACTCGCTTTCCTCAAAACTCAAGCTCTTTCCCTCCGCGATCTTCCTGTAACTTTACCAAACGATTACCAGCCCGCTTTGGAGGACATCCCAAAGAGAGTGCTTCCCTTTCCTGTCAGTCCATCTTACGTTTTGATCCAGCCCACGCACTTGACGTCTCCTTGTGCAGGTAGCGCTCCCTCCTCACAACCCAAAAGCCCCCTCATCCCGGGTGTCTCCTCCGACTGGGATTTCTATCGTCGTCAAATCCACCAAGCCGTCCCTGTCCTTTCCCCTGACAGTCAACTCCACCGATACCATTGCCCAAATCAAGGAGCTACTCGCAAAGGAACATCCTCGAGCGCCTCCCGCCAATATCCAGAGACTCCTTCTCAAGGGAAAGGTCCTTTCTGACAATAAACTCCTCAAAGAGTATCCCATTGCGTCGTCCATTGCCACTCCAACCATCATTACCCTGATGACGAAACCCGGAAGTACCTGGACGGGGGAGGAGAAAAGTGCGACGACGGCACCTGTGGAGAGTGCCATCGTGACAACTGAACCCGAATCCTTTGCTCAACCATCCCCAACCAGACTCCCCCCTCCGGCCCACGCCCGTCATGCAAGGTCCCTTTCTGGCCAAGCCGACAGTATGCCGCTGCCTTCCCTCACGCTCTCCCCTACTCCGTCTCCCGAGGGAACTGCGGCTGGTGGTGCTAGCGAAATGAAACTCGACATGGATCTAAACCTGCTTCCCGATCCTCCACGCGGCCGAACCCCCAAAGCGGAAGCCTTTCACCAAGTGATTACTGACCCAGACTTTTGGACCCGTTTGCTGGAGTTCCTTTCCAAGTTCGTCCTTGATAAATTATTCATTATCTCGCCTCACGTATCATTCAAACAGGGAATTCAAGACTCCCGAGGACGCCACGACTGCTTGGGAAGAATTCTTTCTTGCCTCAAAGTCTCACCTTACCCCACATGAGATTGCGAAAATACGCGACGTCACCGGCGTTGTTGCTATGGCTGGTTTGTAAATCGTTGAAGCTGGGGATTATTACACTTTGTTGTTGACGTGAATCGGCCAATGCGTATACGCAATGATGTTATGCAGTTATAAGCGTGTATAACCGTTGGTTCCATCATGGCTTGTTCCACTCGGCGTGACGATGTGCAAACGCCAGAGGCGGTAGAAGTCGAACATGGATAGTGTTCTCACGGCAACGATTTCAGTCCCAACCACCTTCCTGGACGAGCTCAGAACACTCGCAAGACCGATCCCTGCTTTTGCTCATTCAGTGGCAACACTTCCTGTCCACCTGAGCTCGACGTCACCCAAATCACTGCAACTCGTTATACTCGCCGCCAGTACTAAGACTTTTATACGTGGTCCTCACTCCTCAATCGCGCCATCGACCTTTTATTGCCTCCCTCAACGCCTCTAGCAAGCGACGAGTCTTTTACTGTATTTCTCGCATTGGCATCTGTCTACCGGCTTCCTCGCCATGTCCACAGAACACAGCTCGTGCGTGCTTCATCAACATGGGACCTTTACGAACTTTTGACATCGATTTTGTAGTCCAACCAACCCTGACTGGAAGGCAAACCTCAAAATTCCTGCCAAGGATGATAGACCCCAGACTGAGGTCATCGGGTTCCCTGTACCATTCGTAGCTTTTCTGACACTTGCCTCCAACTCTAGGATGTAATCGGTACTAAAGGACTGGAATTTGAAGACATGCAACTACGTCGTGAGCTGCTGATGGGCATCTTTGAAGCCGGTTTTGAGAAACCTTCGCCGATCCAAGAAGAAGCGATACCCATCGCCCTTACTACTCGCGATGTCCTGGCTCGCGCCAAGAATGGTACGGGGAAGACGGCAGCCTTTGTTATCCCGTCCCTTCAGCGCATCGATACCACATTGCCCAAGATTCAGGTCATGCTTCTCGTTCCGACGCGGGAGCTCGCTTTGCAGACTAGCCAAGTTTGCAAGACCCTCGGGAAACACATGGGGGTCAATGTTATGGTGACCACTGGCGGTACAACTCTTAAAGATGACATCATGCGCCTTGCCGAACCGGTTCACGTTCTCGTTGGCACTCCTGGGAGGATCCTGGATCTGGCTGGCAAGAACGTCGCCAACCTAGAAGCTTGCGCCGTCTTCGTCATGGACGAGGCCGATAAACTACTGTCGCCCGAATTTACACCTGTCATCGAAGATCTACTGGGTTTCCTACCTGAGAACAGACAGGTAATGCTGTTCAGCGCCACGTTCCCCATGATTGTCAAAGATTTCAAGGTACGTCTCCTTTCTTTTGATCGTCCGTTATAGGCTCAGCTGACACACTCCTCAGCTGAAGCACATGAAGTCCCCTTACGAGATTAACCTGATGGATGAACTAACACTTCGCGGTGTCACGCAATACTACGCATATGTTGAGGAGCGACAGAAAGTTCACTGCCTCAACACGCTCTTTTCCAAGGTAAATGCACTTCTCATGAAAGACTTCCACAACGTTGATCTATAACTCGTACAGCTTCAAATAAACCAGTCGATTATTTTCTGCAACTCAACCAATCGTGTAGAGCTCCTCGCTAAAAAGATCACTGAGCTCGGATATTCATGTTTTTATTCGCACGCCAAAATGCTTCAAGCTCACCGGAATCGAGTTTTTCACGACTTCCGAAATGGCGCGTGCCGTAACCTGGTGTGCTCTGGTCAGTATTCAGGGTCTACCGACGACGCTCGATCTTACCAGGTCTTGATCTCCAGATCTGTTGACTCGTGGCATTGATATCCAAGCCGTTAATGTCGTTATCAACTTCGATTTTCCAAAGAACTCGGAAACATACCTGCACCGGATTGGACGGTCAGGACGGTTTGGCCACTTGGGATTGGCCATCAATCTGATAACGTATGAGGACCGATTCAACCTATATCGGATTGAGCAAGAACTAGGCACGGAGATCCAAGCAATCCCGCCAATAATCGACAAAAGCCTGTATGTAGCACCAAGTGGTGCCGTTAACGAACCTCAAACCAGCACGGGGAGATTGGGAAGCCAAGCTTTACCTACGAAACAAGAGACCCGGCTGACGCATAGGGCACCACAGCAGCCGCGACTACCAGCGCAAGGGAGCAGTGCGAATGGGAATGCTGGGTCCACCCAAGCACTCAACGAGCAGCAAGAGGGTCACCTCAATGGCCAGCGGAATGGCACCAATCAGGTTCAGCAGCAGGCTCAGTTGCTAGCGCAGCAGCAGAATCAACTACGTGCCCAACAGCAGTTTGTCGAACAGCAGCAGCAGCGAGTGTTGGCACAATACCAGAACAATCAAGCGGCGGCCGCCCTACTAGCTGCCCAACAACACCCAGGAGTAGTGAACTATGTTGCAAGGGGGGGATCCCGTGGGGGACGCGGTGGTTTCGGGCGGGGTGGTGGTGCGAGATGAGGCGTTATCAGGGGATTGGGACAGTAGCCACTTGTGACGAATTGGTTGACAGCGTCCATCAACGGTAAGCAACGTGAAGACGGCCGTTTTCCTCCCGTCCGAAGGACGTGTATGAGTACACCAGTTTTCTTTGCCTATTTATTGGGCTTGCCGTTTTCCTCTATCGCCCTCCTTTTGTTGCTTTCTTCAAGGCCGTCCGACCGTTGCCGAGACTTGACGGGTCGTGCTGATCCCTGTTCTGATCCCGAGCTCTTTTGTTACTGTCCCAACACGACTATGTGGATCATTGAAACGTGGCTCTGAAAGCCCTGAAAAGACTATGGTGCACAGCGAAGATGTATCGAAAGGTCCAAACAGAAGTTCCAGTCCATACTTTGATGACAAGTACGTAAGCGAAAAGGGTATTAAAAGGTTCGGTTGAATCAATGCGATCCGTACATTAAAGAGCAAGATGCACCCTCATCGCTGACAAGGAGGCAAGAGTTATTGCGACAAGGAGCAAAGGGCGATGGACTTGTCCCTTTCTAGCAGCGTTTTGGGTGGAGGTGGGGGCAGGCGAAACGCTCGGTTTAGTGGTTGAGGGGGCAGTAGTGGGCTGGGAGGACGAGGGGGGAAGGGAAGCCAAGTAAGTGAACTGGGCTGAACCGGAGGTAACGATAGTGACTGAGGTGGAGTAGGATGCCGTCGGTAACGGAGAATAGCTGGTGAGTGAAGCAACCCTGACACATGAAGAGCTAGGCGGTGCGGGATGAGGATCGGGAGTTGGTCCCGTGCCTTGCTGCCAGGTAGACGAACCGTACACGCCCATAGGAAGACCTGTGTCGCCGAAGCAGGACTCAAAATAGCCCCCGTCGTAGTTACCTGGCATGTTCCAGTGGCAACTGCGAAGGAGGGATGAGAAGGTACTCCTAACGTATTGCAATGCAAACCCACCCTTGCAGGTCATAGATGTGCTGGCAGAGCGCTGCAGCATTGGGTCCTGGTTTGCATGCTCTGATACAAAATTCAGTGGATGACATGAAATTCTAGAAAAGCGATGCACATCATTAAGATGGAAGAGGGGTGAGTGAAAGATTGGTGGTGCGTACCGTCCATTCGTGATATTGGATGTAGGAACCTCCGTACGAGTTGCCAAACACGAGACCTCCGATGGGGTTTCCGTTCCCATCAGCACCTACGATGTGGAGCATCAAAACCTGTTGTTGAGAGGGGGAACGACTACAGACCATGCGGATCAAGCTCCCCTCCGCTATCACTGGCGGGGATGCCAATCTTGGTAAAGTCCCCGATGCCTGTTACCTGGACATAGTCTGGAGTTTGAACCCAGTGTGCTCCAGTGATGGTGCCGTCAGGGAGGAGGCGGGTGCCATAGCCTGACTTGAGGCAAAACGCCACTTCTTCGCGCTGTCAAGTGGCGATAAGCGTGGAAAACGATAAAAATAGAAACATCACCTACCTCGGTCTCGCCTACGGTCGCGTTCTGACCGTTGGAATAAGGCGGGCCCCAGACGCAGAAGTCGGTGATCGAGTTCATAAAGACATTCTGGCACAGAGATGTCTGGCTGCTCCCGCCTCCACAGCGATTTGTACCCGCCTGACCTTGCTCGGTAGTATCAGGGAGGTTGGATGGGTTGGATGGGTCATAGCTATAGGTTGCGCTATATTGCGCCCGGGCAGCAGCGGCTAGGAGGAGGAATAAGAGGGCAGACATGGAGGGGAGGGGGGGGGGAAGATAGCGAGGGGGATCGAGAGCGAGGGCGGTTAAAAAGGACGGACTCTGAGTTACATACATCCGAAACCTGTTACCCCTCGATTGCACATGAAGCGATGGATGCATCTCGGCTGTGCAACTTAACATTGCGTCTCGTCATTGATCAACAAATAAGGCAACCTTTGAATCCGATTGTCCCTAAACCGTAAATAGTGCATCAAGGGGGCATCACATCTGGAAAGATAAAAAGCTAACCGTTTACACGTGTATATATAGGTTAAAAGCGGTCCGACGAGCTTCCGTGCACGTCCTCGTAACTGGGGGGTTCCTCCGCCACTCCTGCAGGCACCGACAACCCACCCGCATCATCGTGTTGAATAATGTTCACTGGCCGCAAACGGGATACTCCGCTCTTATTCGCTCTTTGACCGCTCGTCCCTGGTGTTCGCAATGACGTGTCTGTCGTTGGAGTGTGAGGTCTCCCACCAGCTGCCACGCCGTGCCTGAAGTCTGACCCAGTGAAAATCGACTCCACGCCAAGCACGTCTGCATCATTTCCTGTCTCAGAACCGAAATCAAGAGGTGGGATCGACGGAGCAGAACGGAATCGCGTGTAGATTGGCATGTCTGATATGTTTGTCGTGTTGGACAACGAAGGTCTGTTGTTCGCGTTATCAGCCGGCGAGGATGACCCTGGCTCCGATAACGGGCCATGTCCTTCAGCCTCGCCAGCATGGTTTCCAATCGTTCCATGACCTTCACAATCGTCCATGAGGTCAACCTCGGGTTTATGATGCGCATCTCCCTGTTGCTTGGAAACACGGTGGCGGTGGAAGAACACTAGCAGGAGCAAAAGCGCCCCAAAGCCTGCAATGCCACCTAAAGTTCCACCAACGATCGCACCCACATTTTTAGTTCCTCCAGCCCTTTGGTTCCGGCATCAGCTACCGTTCTGAAAGGCGATCTGTGATAGGGATCATGCCAAACTTACGTGGTGCCTGAGGTGGGATGGGGGCCATCCCCCGCAGCTCCTGTCACTGAACCTGCACCGCTGCCTGTGGCGTATATTCCTCCAGCTGCTGGTCCAGCAGTCGAGCTCGGTGTCAGGTTGTTGATGCAACCGCTACCTCCACCTTGCACCGTAAAGATATTTGTGCTTCCCCCCGTTCCAAAACCGCGAGAATCACCGGCAGTGAGCAAGAACTGAGTTCCTTGTCTCATGTTAACCTGCCAGTTGAACGATGTTCCACTAACGGGGACCGGTAACGGGAAAGATTGTCCGCCTGGTAATAGCGCGGTGATGCGGACGGGACTTTGGGCAATGGGGTCCCACGAAATGCCCCATGTGCCACACTGAGAGGGATTCCCAGTTGGAGGGTCGAGATAAAAGTAGAAGAGCGGATGTGTTGCGGAAGTAGGTAGACAATTGGTGTCACCGTCTAAGACGGTGATGAGCTGGGAGGTGCCCCCTGTTCCAACACCAGTGGCGTCGGACATCATGGCCAGGAAGGAAGATCCCGCTGGAAACTTGAGTTGGAAGCTATAGGTATTTCCTTGGGTAACGTTGGCGTCTACGATGGTCCGGGTTTCTGGAGGATTGGCCAGTTCACCTATCACGAGACGGATTCATTCCAAATGATCAACGAAAACCAAAGTATTATTATTTACCAACTGGTATCAGTAGGATGTTCCATGGCGCTTCCCCTCCGTCCCATGACAACGAGAGATTTGCACACTGGACGACGCTGGAAGGGTGTCAAGGAGAATACGTAATAACGAGTAAAAACGCACCGACTGGAGATATTGAAAGAAAACGTGAATACAGAGGATGGGAAGAGGAAAGAGACAAAAAGTAGCGTCGTAAAGGTCGTGGTAGTCGTAAATGGGAGCATTAGCAGCCAAGATAGTCTGGTTCAGAACGGAAAGCGGATCACATGACTTTGTGATGTCATTGCTTATCTAAGCGGTCGAGTAGGACGCCGGTGCAGGTGAGGAGGGCATCTCTCTCCTCGTCCTTGGCGTAACCACACCCGGCCCATCTAATCCTAACATCCTGGTCAACGAGGTACACAAATCCGATGTGCTTGTTCCCCAACCCCATTGGGACACGCAGCATTTCCATGTTTTGAGACGAGTGGAAATACGTCGCATGCAATTCTTCCGGCAGTGACCTTCGGAGAGAAAATCGTGACAAAGTTGCGACCGCATATTTCAGGGGGTTCTCTTGCAGATTTATCTGTCCATTCCTGTTCTGATCAGCGTCATCTTCACAGACCACGCGTTTGACACTGACCTGAACAAAATTGAACTTTCCCCGCCTACGATATGCCTCCCACACGTTTTCGGCGAACGTATTGATATGTTCCTGTTGGACAGGTTATAACCACGCACTCGATAGGATCGTGTTTGTTCCACAAACCTCGGCCGCGCGAGTTGGTAAAATTGCCACTATGGATATGCTACCCTGGCAAATTTCGGTTGTGCATACCACTTGGTTTCGGAGGTTTCTCCCGGAAATGTCAGGCAGGTACAGTGCCCGCTGACTAACAAGTTAGTCTTCAATCGTAGTTTGTATCGCAGTCAAGGCGCTCACATCCTCGCGAATCATTGCTCTCGGGCCTAACCACAGTTTCCCCCCATGGCCACCTCGCATTGTCTTGTGAAAATCTTCAAAATAGCCTGTAGTGGCCTCCTTGATCCTGGAAGAGCCGGATTAAGCCCACAATTGTGCGTGAAATTTTTGAAAGCGCCACAACTGACAGTAACTTTCGCTTTTCCAAGTGGCGTTCTCTGTTCAATAGCTCGTCTCTCCGCTCTTGCCAGGTGGGGCCACCTGCTGTGGGTGGATTCGGGACGCCGAGGGGGCGAGGTAAAATGGGTAATGGAGCAAAACTCTCCGGAACCTTTGATGTAACCTTGGAGTTGAATGCCCGAACATGTAAACCTGCGAAGACGCCTTGAAGTGTCGCTCTTTGGAACATTTGCGAACGCGGTTCGTGGGAATTGGCAACACTACCGAGTGGCTTTGTCAGCACTCCGGCAGTTTTGGCGTTTCGACAATGTCTTCCCCTCACGTTGTGGTCCTAGGAGGGGGTATCAGCGGGCTCGCCGCTGCTTATTATCTGGCTCGCAACTCGGTCCGGGTTACTCTCGTCGAAAAATCCGGCCGGTTAGGTGGATGGATCAAATCATTCCCCCTGGCCAACTCTCGTGTTAGTCTGGAAGCTGGTCCCCGTACTTTCAGATCGCCGCCTGAGCCAGCTGTCTTGCAACTGGTGTGTCTTTCACGACAATAACACGATCAAACCTCATAGTCTCTCCCGTCAGATACACGATCTGAATCTTACGTCAAGCATGATTCGCATGCGTGCTTCCTCTCCTGGGACCATTCTGCGCTATATCCTGCTCAATGACGGTCTCGCTACTGTACCACCTCCGTCTCCTGTACTTGCCCCTCTCTTTCCGAAGTTTTGGTTTGCTCTGTGGGCGTTGGCGAGGGAGCCGTTCAAGTTACCAAATCGACAAGGCGACATCGATGACGAAGATTTAGACACCTTCATTGCAAGGCGCTTTTCTCCTGAGGTGGCTCGGGTCTTGGCCAGTTCCATGGTACATGGGATTTACGCCGCAGATTCTAGGAAGTTGTCTGTGAGGGCTGCTTTTCCATTCTTGTACCACGCTGAACGCGAAGGGAAGGGGAGCATACTATCAGGCTTGTCTCGATCGAGGGAAATGAGAAGGGATGCGGTCAAGCAAAAGCAGGGCTTGTTCCTCAAAGGTGCCGATGAAACCCTTCGCGCATTATCAAACGTAACCTCTTTCTCTTTCCTCGGCGGTATGGAGCTTATAATACGAACTCTGGAGGCCGCGTTGAAGAATATGGGTGTAGAGCTGCATACTAGGAAGGAGGTAGTCGGTCTGGAGAGGGCTCCTGGTGCAAGATACCGAGTGAGTGAGCTGGGGGTGTTGTACCGACCATTCACTAAGCTGAAAAATCAGGTGACTATTAGCGGTGCGGATTCAATGGCCATTGACGCCTCTCATGTCCTGTCAACCCTCCCTTTACCAGCTCTTCACAAGATCGTCGGACGCACTCCCCAGTACGCGAAAAGTCCTCTTCCAAACTTGCTGTCCAACCCTTCGTCAAGCGTTCAAGTTCTTAACCTTGTTTTTCCTCCCTCGGAGAGGCGTCTGCACCCACGTGGCTTCGGGTATCTGGTGCCCCGCCCGATCACTGGGTACCCTCACGACGCGACGACAACGAACGCCTCTGGGCAGCGTATCGTTCAGAACGTCCTTGGCACGGTTTTTGACTCCGAGTTGGACGTCGATCACTGCCCATCGGAACAACCAACAATCATGACTATGATGCTGGGAGGGCCGTTCCCTCTATATGGATCTTCCCGGGCACAAGAGTCCAAGGATTCCTGCACAGAGAGCACAATTCTCGAACCACCGATCCTACAAATTTTCCTGCATACCCTCGAAACCCATCTAGGAAGGCCACTTCCCGAACCGACATTGCATGCCTTCCATACCCACCATAATGCCATACCGACATACGGACCTGGATCTACTTCAAACTTTCGGTTACTCCAAGCCACCCTTCAAAATGAGGTCTGGGGTGGGCGGCTTTATGTTGTTGGCACAGGCCTGTCGGGCCCGGGGATTGGTGATGCCATCACAGGGGTGAGATTTGCTGTGAAGAATATTCTTGAAAGCATACACAGGGTAGAATAAAAGGCATGACCTTGACACTGCATTTGCCTCTGGTGCCCTTCTGCCAGGGGCAGCCTGCATATGTTTGGTGTGTTGCATCCCCATGTGGAACAGTCACCTGATTCACCACTGGCTTCTGGAATGTGCCAATACCTAGCACTTATGTGTCCTTTCTTGATTGTTCTTTAATGTTCTACAAGTCCCCCATGTAGCAATGCTGGTATTGAGTCCAGGGGGTAGTTTAGTAGAAATGTTATGTTACAGTCAGGACTATGCTAACCACTAGTAACCTATCCACAGGGCAAGGGATGTCAAGACCTAGGCGCCATGGCATGGGAAGTGAGATAAGATAATGAGCACAAGGACTATGGTACATGGCAAGTCCAGGGTCGTCACAGTCACGTGGGGAGTAGTAGAGCAAGATGTATAGAGATGAGAGTAGAGAGGAGAAGACAGGACAGGATGAGGAACTAGAAGATGGAAGAGGCAGAATGAGGATCCTCCTACAGAGGCTCCTTCTATAAATACTAAAGAGTCTTACAAAGGGAATGACAAAGTCCACACTAGATCCTTCTACTACATTCTGCCATGCCATACATGGTTCTGTAATATCCTGATGCACCTTAACTATGCGATCCGGTACCAAGTAACTCCGGTGTTGCACTAGCACCCTTCCCTGGAGTTGGTAACAAGCCAGACAACAGGGTTAGGTCATGTGACTTTGTTGGGGTTGTGACATCTACCCCTCCTAAGGTCAGACAATGATGGGCTGAGTGAGGAAGAGGGCAATGAGTAGGCAACCAGGCTCCAGGATGACCCTGGTAGAAGATCTCTACTTCCCTAGGACCTTGGGGATACTCTTCAATCTGTTCTGCTGCTTCCCAAGAGTTTTCTTCAGTGGGTCTTCCTTTCCACTTGACTTCATACTGCAATTCTTGACCTTGGTATCTTGAGTTCAGAATACATCCCACTTCCCATTCTGCATTGGCCAGTAGTACAACTTGAGGAGGCTGTTCTTGTACTTGTCCTGGGACTCAGTTGGTATAATGGGGTGTGAGGAGAGTCACATTGAAGACAGGGTGAATTCGGGTTCCAGGAGGTAATGTTAATTGATAGGCATGATCTGAGATTTTGGCTTCAATGGGAAATGGTCCCAGTCATTTGAAATCCAGCTTTGGACTTGGGCAATCTGTAGAGATGTTTATGTGGTCTAACCAGACCTGGTCTCCAACTTTGTATTGTAGTTGTTCATGGACGTGTTGATCGTAGTTTCTCTTGTAATGTTCCTGGGTTACTTCTAGAGTGGCTTGGAGCTCCTGTTGTACTCGGCCCAGTTAGTCTATGCATGTGGCAGCTTTGGGGATGTTCTGCAAAGCAGAAGGAAGGATTCCCATAGTAGGGTGGTACCCATAGTTGGCCATGAATGGAGAGAGCCCTGTAGACTTATTTACTCTGTTGTTGAAGGCAAACTTGACCATGGGGAGCCAGTCAAGCCAGTCATCCATTCGATGGTTGATGAAGATCCTCAGGAACTGCTCCACTTCCTGATTTGCATGTTCGGCTTGTCCATCTGTCTGCAGGTGATAGGCCATGCTAAACTGTGGCTTGATTCCTAGGTGTCTATACAGTGCTCAAAGCATTTGTGAGTTGAACTGCAGTCCACAATCTGACACCATGGAGGTGGGCAACCTGTGTAATTTGAAGACATGAGTCATGAGGAGGTCAGCTGTATCTCTCATAGTAGCATTGGTAGTGCAAGGGATGAAATATGCCATCTTGGTGTTGCAATTGACTACCATGAGGATGTTGTTCTTTCCATGGGATAAAGGGAGGTCCAGTATGAAGTTGTAAGTGATGGATTGCCATGGTCTGGCAGGGATAGGGAGTGGGGCCAGGGTTCCAAAGGGTTTTTGTCAGGCCAGCTTTGAGCGCTGACAGGTTTCGCATCCCTTGATGTACCTGGTGATGAAAGCCTTTTGAGATGGCCACCAGTACTTGCGTTGTGTGAGCTCTAAGGTGCAGGCATTTCTTGGATGCCCAGCTAATGGAGTATTGTGAAGGAAGGCTGTTAAGTCATGTTGGATGGTTTCATTGTGGGCAACAACAATCTTGTCATTCTTGAAGAGTAAGGACCCATCCCAGAACCAGTCACACATTTTCTCAAGTACAGCTGCCAGGACTTGTTCATAGTGTTCATCTTCAAAGAAGTTGATGATGGGCATGTACATGTCATCCTGTTGGATGGACTCCTCAATGCGGCGGTGAATGTCTAGGTCATGTGAGGTGATTACATGATTGACAGCAATTTGGGCAAAGTGTTCTGGGCATAATAAGGAGTGTAATTCATCTTCACCCCCCCCTTCAGGGGGTCAAAAGGCTGGGTCTTGGGAGAGGAAGTTGGGCTTGATAGATTTCTTTCCTTCTCGATATTGGATAAGGAAGTTGTATGGGGCCAGTCTTTTGATCCATCGTCCCTGTCAGGGGTTAAGGGTATGGGGCTGGAGGAAATATTGGAGGTTTTTATGATCAGAGAGGATGGTGACCGGGATTGGATTTCCACAAAGGTATTGTACCCAATGTTCGAGAGCCTTGACAATTGCCAGCATTTCTTTATTGTAGATGTTGTAATTCTTTTCTGTGGGCATCATGGATTTCAAGAAAAAGGCCACTGGTTAGAAACATCCTTTGCTGTTTTTCTGGGATAGTACAGCTCTGTAGGCATAACCCAAGGTGTTGGTTTTGAGGAGAAAAGGGAGGTTGAGGTTGGGGTGTAGAAGGAGGATGTCAGTTCCAAAGGATGATTTTAGGTCCTGGAAGGCTCGTTGTTGTTTGTTGCCTCACTTGAATGGTGTATCTTTTTGTAGCAGCTGAGTGAGCAGGAGAGCTCGATGCAAGAATTTTGGGATGAAGTGGTGATAAAAGTTGGTGAACCCAAGGAACACTTGAATGTCTTTGAGAGACTTAGGGGAGCCCCATTTCTTGACTGCTTCTACCTTCTCTTCTTCCATGCTGATTCCTTGTTCAGAGAACTTCATTCCAAGGAATTCCACCTTGGTGACAAAGAATTTGCATTTCTCTGGTTTGACAAATAACTCATGTTTCCTGAGGCAGGACAGGACTTTGCGAATTAGTGCCACATGTTCTTCTTTGGTCTGGGCAGTGGAGGTAAAGCCATTGAAGTCATTGATGTAGTTTACTAGGCCATGTTCGAGCATATCTCTAAAGATCTCATTCATGAAGCGTTGGAAGGTACTGGGGGCGTTCTTGAGTCCAAATGGCATGACCAGCCATTTGAAGAGACCAAACTGCATTTTGAATGCTGTTTTCCACTCGTCCCCTTCTGTGATCCTGGCAAGATTGAACCCCCATTGAAGGTTGAGTTTGGTGAAGTATTTAGCCCCATGGAGTTGATCAAAGAGTTCATTAGTGAGAGGAAGGGGATACTGGTCTGGTTTAGTTTTGTCATTTAATCATTGATAATCCATCACTAGGTGACAGGATCCATCCTTTTTGTGGATATAGAATATGGGCATGGTGATAGGGGAGGAGGAAGGACAAATGAATCCCTTTTTGAGCTAGATGTCCAGATATTCCCTTAGTTCCTTTTGGCTACTAACATCCATGGGGAAGACCTTTCCAGGGGTTGGGAGGTTGTCAGGATCCTTGAATTTGATGCGAGCATCCCATGATTGATGAGGAGGTAGTGCTAGGGATTCCTTCTCACTAAAGATGTCTGCAAAGTCCCAGTATTCTTGTGGGACCAGACTTTTGATTTTGTTCATTTCTTCTTTTGGGATTTAGGGTTTGGATGATGAGGACATATGTGATGAAGGCAGCAAGAGTGGGGAATGCTCTTTGGTGGATAGTACTCCCAAGGCTTTGGCAGGAAAGGAGGAGCATCTGTGCTTGACTCCAAAGATGTCTGGGGCAAGGTCCAAGCATTTTTGTACACAATAGGTGTTGGCAAAGGTGATTTGATTGTGAATCCATTGGATCATAGGTTGGTGGAGCTTTAACCAGGGAATCCCCAAAATGATAGGATGTTTCCTAGTATCTACCACATCTAGTGTGATTTCTTCATGATTTCCTACATGCAAGAAGAGGGTGACTTTGAAGTCAATGGTTCCTGAAGCAATTGGCCATCTGTTGATGGCTTCAACATGGCAAATGAAGTCTTTGGGGTGACAAGTGAAAAGAGTGGCAAGACAAGGATGGATGGTATTAAGTTGGTACCCGGAGTCAATCAAAACCGAGGCTGTAGTCGTGGTAACCTTTTGCTTAAGGTGGGCAGTGACAACAAGGTGGTTCTCATGTTGCTTAGCTAAAGTAGATCGTGTGAGGGAAACAGAGACTGGATTGAGTAGGAAGGTAGTAACAAGATCTTCAGACACATGGCAAGACTTTTTGGGTATATTGGGAACACTTATTGTGACAGTTGGGCCTTCAGAGGATACTGCACCCCCCTTCAGGCTGACTCATTTCCCTGCTTAGGCTCCTTGATGTGTACAGTGTTAAGAGCATCTGCAAGTTGGTCCACCTCCTCAGGAGCTTTGTCGAAGTGGGAGGACAGTCTGTACCCTCCATACCAGCAGTTTGGGCAGTTGGTGGCATAGTGGCCAGCCTGGCCACAGTATCAGCAGAGGTTTTGTTCCATGTGATGACGGATTTCTTCTCATGGAAGTCGTTCTCAAGTTCTGTCCACATCCATGGCATCAGGGTTCCTTGGTGCAGTGGTAGTGGCAGGTCTAAGTCCAGTCTGTAGTGGTCAAGATCCCAGGGTGGGTCCAGGTGGAGGAGGCCTTCTAGAACCTCCTTGACCCTGAGTGGGAGGTTGGACACAAGGTCAGGGTGGCTGGGGTGTGGTTTGTGTGGGACATGCTGCTTGTGAGGGTTGATTGGGACAAGGATTTGGTGGGCTGTGGTTGAGCGAACAAAAGTATCACTCCTGTTCCCTATTGAAGTAGGCTTGTCTGGTGTTGATGATGATATCGTCCAAGACATCCAGGACTCCAAAGGAGATGTGATAGTGAAGGTCTCTCTTGATATTGCGTAGGAAGATGCTAATTTGTGCAGGTTCATTGTATCCTGATTCCTGTGCCGACAAGATGAACTTCACAATAAACTTGTTGATGTCCTTGTACTCCCCCTCCATGTGAAGTTCCTTGAGAGCTCTTCCTGTGTTCCTTTGCTGATTGGGATCCCCGAAAAGGATGCACAGATGTTGCACAAAGTGGTTGACTGTAGGCCATTGGTAGGGTTGGGCAATGGTAGGGGTATGATGGAGATCTGGGTTAAGATTGTGAATGATGACAGCTGCATTGTCCTCACAAAGTGCTGTGATGTACATGCATTGTTTCAGAACTGTGTTGTACTCTCAAGCCATGACATGTAAGTTCTGGAGGCACTGCACTACAAAAGTTTCAAATGGTTTGCCAATAGTGCCATCAAAGTGAGTTGGCTCTGGCATCCTGGGATGTGGTGGTTGAGGTGGTTGGGGAGGAACTACTACTGGCAGAGGATTCTGCTGGTTCTGTAGGATTTGATTCATGGCCTGGGTGTTCGCATTCAAGGTAGCCAAGATCTGAAGAATCATGGCATCTTGAAGGTTTATTCCAGGTGGTCTGGCCTGGAAGGGAGGCAGTGGGATAGGGTTCCCATTGGCATCAATCTTGTGAAGATTGGGAATGTGATCCATTTAGGGCGTCACAGGTACAAAGATGGAAGAAGTGATGTTGATGATGATAAATGATAAAGGTTTGAGCAGTGAGGAGCTGGGGAGTAGTGCATAATGTATGGATCAGGTACTCAGAAAAGGTATTTGAAGTGGGTTGAGACATGTTCATCATCAATGGTGAGCCTAAGAATGGCATATAGCCTAGAAGAGTAATGAGGGTGTGCCTGCACTTGAGCCTTATGTGTCTTTGTGCAGCGGAGAGGGTAACCTCTGGGGAAGTTGACAAAGTAGGGTGTGGTGTGCTTTCTTCAGTAGTTATTGAAGCAGATTCAGGAGATGAGGGAAGCAATGATAGAAGTAGCAAAATGGTGATGACAGTGGATAAGTGAGGATTCTGCCTAATGTCAAGACCTAGATGCCATGGCATGGGAAGTGAGATAAGATAATGAGCACAAGGACTATGGTACATGGCAAGTCCAGGGTCATCACAGTCATGTGGGGAGTAGTAGAGCAAGATGTATAGAGATGAGAGTAGAGAGGAGAAGACAGGACAGGATGAGGAACTAGAAGATGGAAGAGGCAGAATGAGGATCCTCCTACAAAG